>JAQGBX010008723.1:0-10311 GCA_034698745.1 Megaphyllum sjaelandicum
ACATCACACTGACAGTCTACCCCCCCCCCCCCCCCACCCCTATTGTCACGATTTGTCACAAATTCATCATACCCCCCCCCACCCCCTAAAGCCGTGATATCATTTCTGGATGGCCCCTTAAAATGATTGAACATATTTTCATTTTTTTATTTTGCATGCATCTTAAAAACTTTTATGTTTATCAGGTAAAACCTTCACTGATACCAAAACTGAACTCTCCAGAAGACACTTCTTATTTCGACCCAGTGCCAGAAGACGTGAATCTGTTTCGAAAAAGCAGTGTTCCATTATTTGAAGAAGAATTTCGTAGCTTCTAAGACTTCTTGTTTTCTCGTTTGTAAAAAATTCCACTTTTCAGTCATGAAACTAACATCCAATTTTTTGTTGAATTTTTTTTATCATATATTCACAATAAAGTAGTGTGAAAAACACTGATTGTATTTGGTTAAAAATAATTTAAAGTTATGTAGTCGATTTCATTATTTCTAAAATCATCAAGTGCACGAATTGAAGAACATTACTGTGACAGCATGCATATTTTAAGCGTGGTATTCACAGTATCACCATACGAAAACTAAAAACTCCAAACTTGAAACTTTTCTGGTTTGTGGCAACGAAAAAAATGGCATGGCAAACAGTTTTTGCGAATCTAAAAACTATATAGAAAATCAAGTTTGCAAACTAAGTTTGGCGTACCCGTCAACGCTATCAACGCTTCGTCTGACCGATATCGATGATACTGCAGACGACAGCATATCGTAACTATCGTGTTTTGAAGTCTGTCCTCTGTCGTCCGTTGAGTTCTGTCAAAATGGTTTGCTGCAGTGTGTATACGCTCAGCTATGGTTTTGCAAAAAATAGCTCGTATTCATTTTCTAAAGAAACTAGTCAACGTTGAAAATTTGGGGTTTGTGGTTTTTAGTTTTGGTTTAGTGGTTAGTGAACTTTAGAGAACACGTTTGATACGAGTTTAGATCGAATGAACCCTAGTTATTTTATGTCGATGTTTTCGTTATGGATTGTTAAGACGCAAGCAGGCTCTTGTCAGTTATCTAGTATACATGTATAATTACTATGGAAAATCAGTTATAGGTATAGCGCTGCTTACGACTCAAAATACTGGGTTTCTCGAATTCATACAAGTACATGCAGTACACGTAGTTGGATAACTTCAAATAATACGCGCGAGATCACGTGGTTATAGCACAGGGTCTGTCCCTGTCTCATATGTGTATTTTATACTGCATGCGAGTATCCATTTTAAGTACCATATGCGCGAGGATTGGGCCGCTTGCTTCGGTTACTGATTCAGTAAGCCGCCAGGTGGATGTTTGATCAATGACAAGGATAGCAAAATGCTTACCGGTATCTTATTCAGAAGTGCGCTTATAAATATGCAGGTGGCGCTTATACTCGCCTTATCCAACAACCGAACTCGATGCACTGTCAGCGTGAATTGATTAGATATGAACATCAAATAATCTAAGAATTCCGCCTAGATGATGAAGACGTCATCAAAATCGCTGTTGAATTGCCCAACTTAGTCTAGTTGCAAAGTAAATTCACTCTCTGCATGTTGGATTATTAGCAGGCATACGCAGCAACAGATAATAAATTGTTGGATCATTAGGATAAAGCATTTATGCGGGTAGGTAAACGTTTTTGAAATTCCAAAGGTGCGAAAAAGGGGCGTACTTTCACTTTGTATATACAGTTCAAACCGCTTATCAAATATGATTTATTGTATACCCGAAAAAAAAAGTACGGTGAACTGCGTATACGTTTGCGTTTCTAACGGTTTTAAGTTCGTAAATGCCCATACAGTAGTTTTATGAAATTTCTTGCTTTTCAATCAGGCCTATAAACATGCAAATCGACACTTTATAGCTTTTCTGAAATTTCTTGCTTTTCAACCAGGAAATTAAACATGACAATCTTTATCATATATATATATATACTCTATAAGTTAATGTCTGATCCTATGATTATAGCTTTTCATTTACGATCTAATATTACATATACATTATATTCTTAATGTTTTGTATTACAACTTACTCTACAGTATATTTTATATATTGCGTATAAAATTCAGTGCTGGCAATTAAGATCTTTGTAACTAACTTCTATTTATTTTTAAGGCACCTTTTGGATTCGCAAAATGCCGATAAATATTTTCACCAAGCGAAGACCATCCATTCGAAAAAATGGTAAGCGTAATATTTGTCGGGCTGACTTTATAGGGTTAATTAGCAAAGTATCTCCAACTGTGCTCTTTGTTGTTCAACCCTGTATTTTAATCGAAATCATTCGTGTTATCGCATAAGAATGCGCGTTATTGCACCAACAACTATAGATAGTCAACAAATTCAGCAAAACAGAGCAGGGCCATTTTTCGTCTGGCTGTGATTTTCCAAGGTTTCTCCTTCCGTGACGGTTTCCCATTGTACATTATGTTGTAGCCTACTATTCTTTACCTCATTTGCCGTTTCCAACATTTTCATCAAGCACATTAGCTTGATGATTCAGATACTTAATTAAATCGAGCACAAATTTCATCAATACTTTTTGGAGATTACAGCAGGCTTTGTCAAACGCTATATAATAAATAATAATCCTCGAACATCGAAGTGTATGGTATATATTAACGCGGTAATAATGATTTACTAATTTACGGGTTATGTCGCCTTTCATTGTTTAAATTCACCTTTTTTCTAATCCCACTTCAGAGGCTTATTTGATTCGGGGAATGTTAGGGACGAGCCCGTTTATAACGTGATAAGATTCGATTTCTCTCATTAGATGGCAGTGCATATCATGAAAGAGATAGTTCCAGTACATATGCAGGAGACTCCCGGTTATTCGAGGGTCGCATAATTCAGCCGTGAATAAACGAGGTCGATCAAATCTATTTCTTGTTGCCCAATTTTTTCATTTTATTTTCAAGATTATTCGTGGCTTCGACTAACCGGGAAGCTGCATTTCCCAAGTTCCCAACCTCCCGGGTAATCGAATCTATACTGTAGCTATAGTAAATGCAATATCATCATTAAGCAGTAGTTTGTGAATAAATCCAGCTTCTATAATGTATAATAAAAAATTAATAATATGCATTTTACATGACGTTTTACTAGTACTTCAAAATTCATACATTGCTTGGTAATTTATAAAGCCGTTAATTTTACAATAACTGAAAGCGACAATTATCTCACGATGCTATATTAATAAAAATATTATAAAAATTAACCAGTAAATTATTCCACGAGGATTGGAATTAATTTCATAATTTTTTTTTGTTCAGGTTGTTTACCCGATTCATGCCCAATTCACATCGACCAAATTCGTACCGTAATTACGTCATGTGCGTGGCCGCGCCTGCGTACATGACAGTACTTGGAGCTAAGTGGCGTATACGACATTTGCAACCGCATCCGTACCAGCTGAAGTTGATCCAACTTTTCCCGTCTGATCAATTTTAATCGTTATTTTGGTGGGAAGTATATAGAAAATAAAAAAAAAAAAAAACAACGACGTAAAACGCGATCTGGTACGCGTATTTTTACGTGCGGCGTGACGTCACGCTGTAAAGTTCTGCAACGCGCGTTACGTCACAACGGTACGGATTTGGTCGGTGTGAATAGGCAATAAGGGCGAGGAATAAACGTAGCCAAATCACATTTGTGACTTTTGCAAAGTGGAGCGAAATACAATGTAAATGCTTGGTTTGAAGACGAATTTTCTCGTTTTAAGAAGTTCCATTTCTAACAAGTTGAAATCGCACTTAAACGCCAAAGTAATTAAGCGCATAGATTTACAGTAGCTTCTGAAACCTAAATTTAATTAATCTATTATTTATTTGGGCATATTGACTTTGTAGAACTTACAGGCGCGGTGTATTTGTAACGGTTGCACCCAATTCCGTCTCACCGCGTTGCATATCTAAAACATGGGTGGACATATTCAATTTCTGATAAACGTGGAAAACAAAAGCCAGGTGAATTAGGTCAGTTTCAACAATTTATGCCAATTTTAAAAGCTTGCTTTAATGGAGCTGGTCTATTACGTTCGACTGCCTCTGATTCATCCCGCACCACCGGATTATATTATTTAGGTTAAAACGCGAGCATATTTTTCGAATCTTATCACTATCTAGGCCTGCGTCGGTATTTACGCGAGTGACACACTTCAGTTTCGCTCACGGTATTCCCCCAGATACACAGCATAGAGCAGGGGTACTCGGACCGAAGCGTGCGCGAATCGCACTTTGGCAGTCGCGAAATCACGATTGCGAAAGGAATGCATACCTCGGTGTAAAAACCGCCATCACCTCGAGCGGATTTTTTAAACCAATGAGCGTGTCGAATTTATGCACGTGACTTCACGACAGCCAAAGTGTGATTCGCGAAGCGTCTGTCAGAGTACCCCTTTAGCGTATCGCGATGCGATACGTTTTCGCTCGACATTTTTTGATGGCGGATTAAAATTAGCCTAAATAAACGCAGGGTTGTCACGAAGCCACTCCCCCCTCCCCATCATCCCGTATCGCTGATATTTGTGGGGGGCTATGTTTAGCGCGTTCGCCAATCAACCGTGATATAAATACCCCCAAATTAATGGCATAAGCATCCGGGCTTCTCCAATAACTTTAAAAGTTTCGAAGGTGCACCGGGCGCATGCGCAGAATTTAGCGCGTTATCCTCTTTCAAGTGAAATTTCTACCCTAGAAAAAGTTTGTGGATCAAAGTTGGCAAGGCGAGACGAAGTAGTTTTCTCCGCATTCGCCAAAAGTTGGAAAAACGCGAGCGTCGTCCCGCGTTCTTAATCGTTCTTCATTTCTGCCAATTTCAGCGGTCACTCCGTTGAGTTTCATAAAGCGTCTGAGCCAAGAGGATTCGGGAGGGAGTGACGGCCACGAGGACGCCACCCGTCCCCTGCAAGACGAGAATGACCCGAACGTGATTCGCGAGGCGAACAAAAAGCAGTCGCTACCGCCCGGCTTCCGGCCGACGTCCGAACCACCAACGTCCAAACCTCAGCCGACTTCCAGAGCTCAAGCGAATTCGTGGTCGGCGGACTCGAGGCAACCCCCGCCTTTGCCGCCCCCTAACGATAAGAGCCGGGGTCCCTCCGCCGCGTCGAACGGATACGACAGGCTGCCGGGACGAGCTGGACCCTCGTCCAGGCCAAACGCTTCCGGAAGACCGAGTCATGAGGATAACGGCCAAGGTACCAGACCAAGCTCTAGACCGAGTTCCAGAGACGGTTCTAGACCAGCTTCCAGAGACGGTTCCAGGCCAGGTTCCAGAGGCGGTTCCAGGCCAGGTTCCAGAGACGGTCCGATACCAGATTCTAGACACGGTTCCAGAGATTCCCCTTCTCTGAGCGCCATAGTGCCTGGCGGAAGCGAGATGCCTGGACCCGGACAATCCAAACGTCACTTCGACCGTTTCGGTAAGTCCCCGATGTTTCATATTTCAGTCGCAGCGAGGGGGTTTCTTAGGACCGTAATTCAGAATTGAGAGGAGGATGATGGAAAATCCGTGGTAAAGTCTTTTACATTTTGAAAAAAAAGTTAAAAAAATACGACGTTATATTTTGAGCTATCATGGAACGTTAACCGCAAGGAAATACTTCATGGCTCGATAAATTCAATATGCTGAGATTATTTATATAATGATCCAGCGACGGGTCACTCATGACGTCATTCGATTCAATGACGTAATTTTTTCGTGTTGTAACCAATTGATCTATGAATAGGTTAGTACGTGCTGTTAAATGATGTTATTGCCCAGGAAGTGTTCGATGTTTGGCAACTTCAGCTTTGTTGAGCTGCATTTACGTTATTTTCCATAATTACATCCTGCAGGTCGTACTAATTTTCAAAGCTGGGTCTATCCAGCGCTGGCAAGGGCTCAACAAAGGGAACCAAAAAGGAAACGGAATGCAACATTTCTACAGGAACGTTAATTAATGAGGGCAAAAACTCACTCGAACGTATAAATTTAAAAAAAAATAATTAAAAAATTCCTGCGTTCACCCTGAAAAAACCTAGGCCTACTTTGTGCGTGCGAACGCATGGGGTTTCTTTGCCAAAACATCAAAGAACAAGGAATTGCGTTGTTTCGAATTGAAAGAGCTTGTTGCAGCCGCTATGTTTGGATAGTGAGTAGTAACATTATATTGGCAAAAGATTTCGTGTCTCCATTGCTTGGCCACAACAGTAAAAATAGGACAGATGTCAAGTATTCTCGGAACATCACGTAACGAATGAGGAATTGAAAGCGAGGGCCCGTGGGAGCTATCTTTGTTAGCATTTAAATTTGGCAAACTCTTGCTTTCTGGAAGAAAAACGTCATGGATGATCGCAAATTTCTTTTCATGAATACCATTAAACGAGCGTGACACGCAAAAAGAAATCCATCAACAACTTCATGCTGCGTTGCCATTTTCAGACACCTCTTTCGTCGATAAAATTGTGATAAACATAAGCTTTCCATTCCTTCCAATAGCTTCTTAAAAATGGTTGGAGAATAATTTCGATCGCGGATTCTGCTTAAGAAATGTCATTGACATGACCTGCCGCTCACTGAGAAGATCTCGAGCACCGACTTCGTGTTGGGTCGCCCAAAACATGCCATCTGGCTCTGAATTATCATCCATGATATGCGACGTGATGCTTGAATGGCGAGATACTTTAACGGAGTTTGAGACCGAATTCAAAGTAATATTTGGGCATTTAAACGAGCGGTATAGCCTTGCAAGTTCGCGACTTCCTTCCTGCATGGTTTGATGCTGTGCACCAAGGACGTGCGCACCTGTTCCCTCTTTCAAGATCCTCGTTCCATTGAAATGTAATCGAAAAGAGTTGCTCCTCAACATAACCGTGGACGTCCTTTATGCACAGTCCCTTAATGGATATTGTCTCACTTCACACGTGTTCCTCCATGTTCTTTTACATATAGACTACGTGCTGGATTCCGATGGCGCCATCTCATCTGACATCTACAGACGTTTGGCATATCAGCTTGCAGATGGAGTTCTCTCAAACGTCCATAGCGCCATCCATCTGCGAAGCAATTGGCCTAGAGATGGCAATGTTCACAACCCAGAAATTCGACTGTTTTCTGACGATTGCTGCAGAGCCACCGTTTCAAAGTCAAGGACTTTTGGGCGACGAGCAACGCCATCTCTTTACAGCCAAGGGCGTCGAAAATCAAAGAGGTTGATGGCGCTTTCAACCTTTCGGTGCCATTTACGTCATTTTTAGTCCACTGTTCTAGATGACTCTGAAATTGTTGCCAGAAAACGATCCGATTTCGGTGACGAACAATGACATCTGAGAGCAATTTTTTCAAACGTCTTGGATGACGGATGGAAGACGCCCTCCCACTGCCAGGCACATGGCACTACCATCAAGATGGCACAGCCCTGCGTACTTTGAAATCTTTTTTTCTGGAAATTCTGGGGAGTCACAGCATCATCCGAACTGCGACATGACAAATGGCGCCCTCCGTCTGTCCGACTTTTCGCACACTCGCTCGGAGATGTCACTGTTCGCCACGTTTCCAGCGCCATCTGCGGCAGTGGACTCAAACCGTGAAAAAGTCATGGCGTTTCTCGCAGATGACGCCAATTGATGGCCGTGGCGCCTAGCAAGTTCCGCACGAAGTCTATATAAGAGTTATCTCGGAGGAAAAGAAACTAAAGCGCTGTGTCCCTTGGCTTTCAGTTTGCAAAAAGCTAATAAATGCTTCCGCCAGGGTATTATTAAAAACATGGAGGACCGTGCGAAGAGGTAAGGAGTACTCGTGACCGTGTGAGAATTTCGCATGCTGACCAGTGCCTTTCTGTCTTGCGGCTAAAACACTGCCCTTTCACTTTGGCTTTAGCGAGGAGCCCCGGTGCTCCCAGAAGAGTGCGAGTGACCGACTGGGGCAGCGATCACGCTTGCCTCAAATGGGAGGCGCCGACGGAAGGAAGCAGCGTGGACAGCTACGTGATCGAGAAAAGAGACGTGGACATGAGGGTGTGGGTCACGGCCCTCGAAATCCCCGACGCCAAAACTAACGGCCTGGTGAAGGGACTGCGCGAAGACAGCACCTATGAGCTGCGCGTCTGCGGCGTCAATCGCGCTGGTCAAGGCGCCCCCAGCGACGCCGTGCTCGTCGAGAGACGTAAGTCCACATCACTTTCTAAGCATGTCAGGGACTATGATGCATGGACGCCGTGTGCGGAGGCGCTGCTGTCGCGTGCATGATAGCTGCGGTCTTGTCACGTGTACTGAGGTAACGGAATTCGCAAGAAGCATGTTGATTGAGATGGGACACGACAGGGCATCTGGGTGATATTTTTGAAAAAAATAGTTAACGCAGCATGTAAGCTTGAGAAAATTAATCAGCTATAGCTAACGGACCAAGTAAATACAATGGATGGCGAAATCTAAATCGGGATTTCCTAATGTTTTAATGACAAATTGAAGATGAGATGATTAGGAAGTCTCGTGCAATCTGGATTCTAATAAGGTTTCTCAACGGTGACGTCGGGTAACATCATCTAGCAATATCCCATGAAATGAGAAGAAATTAAAATTGTTGGACCATGGAACGCAACTTTGACTTCCTGCTTTTCGGAACCAGGATGGCTCCCAATTACTGTAGTTGCAGAACATAGTCGTAGGACGCATAAAATGCACTGTATGCGCTACTCTACCTTGGTTTCTTAAAACAGAACATGAGACGTTCTGTTGCAGTTTAACCCTTTCTATCGCTTTCTATAGTAATCTATAAAAGTATGTAGTTATCTATAGTAAAAATCCGTTCGACTCTCGTTGATACATGTACAAATGAATATTCATTTATAAATCAGATTTAAGGTGTATTAAAACATTCTATATTTCTCGTATTTAAACAGCAGATAAATGTTGAAATAATCAAAGTGTGCTCGTGAGATTTCAATGTTTATCAGGGATCAAAACGAAAACTGACATAACGGACCATTACACTTTGTGAATGCCAGGATTGGAAGTCTCATTATCAGCAGGATCTAACGATATAAATTGATAGCACAACCTTATGTAAACAAGTTAGGCGTGATTACCTTGATTACTCATGAATTGATTGAGATTATCAGCCTTGGATTAGCACACTACTAGAGATTGTTTATTTACATTTGCAATTCCGCACCGCTAGTTAATGCAGCTGTGCTGAATATACCGAGTTAAATTTCAGAATTTCTATAGAAAAGAAAAATGTTTTTCACGCAAAACCATCCACCCTTCATGGATATTAATTGATACAAAATTTCAAGTTCAAAACTTAGACGCTAAAAGTAATAAATCGACTTTTAAGAGAGGTATAGATTTTTTACTTCAATGAATTATTACTTAGAATTAAAAGCATATACAGTATAAATTAAAATTTTGAGCATTCTCTTAAGGATTCTGGGAAAAGTGGTTTGATGTTTCAGGTTTTGTTCTGTATTCCACAGTTATAGAGATCAAAACGACCGAAAGATTAATCGAAACAAAATTTAGCTCAGCGTTTCTACAGTTTAGTCGGACTACATTTTATGTAAAAACTAGCGGTTGTACCCGGCCTTGCCCGGGGTGTAATCACCAATAGCGATGGCGGTACGACGACAAATAACCGATTCCATATCGTTTAAATCGAAATTCCGCTTTGCATTTTAAAATCGGCGCCATTTCCCTCGGCCACGCATGCGCACCCACCTGATATGTGAAAGTTTTACGGCCCCGAGGCGGGATGGGATACGTGTACATAGATTCATGGCTTGGAAATCCCCACTCGACGCGCGGTTGTGAGGGGAGGTCCGCAAGGGACGACGGCGACATGCAGGTCGACCTAAAGGCCGAATCACACGACCTATTGGGATTGGCGTTTGCCGTTGAGGGATTGACGATTGCCCAATCACGCCAACGCCCTTCCCAATAGGTCGTGTGATTCGGCCTTAACGCGCTAGATGAAAGCGACCTTATCGAACGGTCCAAGCCACAAGACCAACCCGCCCGCCACACGACCATCCCGTCCGCCCATGACAGGAAAGCATGGCGTCGTTTTGTATTTAATATACAATTGTATATAGATACTATAATCAAAACGATCCGTGTTGATGTTAGCCGACTTAATTTTTTTCTCTAAGCAGTGTAGAATATGTATGAACCTAATAGCGAATTTGATTGGGCCAAAAAATCTGCACTAGTGTGAGCTACAAGGTGAGACATAAGTCTGTAAAGTCTTCTTGCGCCTGCTGCCTGCAATAGTGCCGATTTAACAGACTTATGCCTCACCTTGTAGC
>JAQGBX010008724.1:0-10311 GCA_034698745.1 Megaphyllum sjaelandicum
CAGCAAAATTGTTCAAACCACTTACAGGCAGGCAAAACTGCTGGCCTCAATCTACAGATTTGAGTACCCCTAATATGTGGGCTAGCAATTTATTCTCGTAAAAAATTGGCCACCGGTCATCCGGCGAGTTCTACACGACTAATGTAATGCATAATAATTACGTGGAACGCGGTAGAAAATCCCCATAAACAACATTTCATAGAACCTAAAAACAGACATTCGGGACATTTGCGGGTCAATTTATCAGACTAATTATAGGAGATCATGAACGAGAAGGTGCAACTGTTACTACGCAGTATGTGTATAAATACAGATTTTGTGAAATTATTTCAAACAATATCCCACAATTAACGTACAATCGTATAGAATGATTCCATGCAGATCAACGCGATCAACGAGTTTGGATCAAAATCATATTTGATTCCGACAGGTGGTATAGGTCCACCAGCCACAGGCAGTCCTCCGACTCCATCGCAGCTAGATACGAACAAAATACTGCTCGTTGCTTCGAGTATTTACGTCCAAAATGTCCGTCAAAATAAATACCCCCTAGCGAGACATCACGGCACACAGCGGCGAAATAAATCAAATAGTTTTAACCCGGGAAGAGCCAGTCGCGGGAGGCCTTCGAGCTAATAAAAAATGCATATAAACAAAAGAACATCGGGCATGTTGGGCCCACGTGGAGGGTGAACAAGCGGAGATGAGCAACACTGTCTAGGGCAGTGACCCTGCCATGGGAGGGTTCGAGGGCATGTCCAATGGCTTATTAAGCGCCATGCTATTGAACATGGTGCCATTCAACGTGCAATGTATATATATACGTGCATTACGTTGCTGAGAAATTGTTTGTCAAAATCCAACCTAGCACAACCTTCAGTTTAAAGCATGCAACGCTGCAGTCGATGGAAGCAAGCCACTACTGAATAATCATAACGACGAGGGTGCCAGGCCATGGGCAGTACCCGGGGACCGAGGGTACATAGCTAGCTAGGGCTACGCCAAAAACTTTAAAAATATATATTCGATGCAAATTTGTCAAATTTTTGAGACAATCTAATGTCACTCATCTGCTATGTTTTGTTCGAACATGTCCGATTTGTCCGATTTAGGCCTAATTCTTAAAAAAAATTGCCATTTACGATTTTTTTTTAAATTTGAGAATTTTCTTTAAAAATTTCCGATTTCAGTCTTCAAAAATTTGCCATTTTTTTTAAATTTCTGTTCTAAACTTTGATAATTTTATTTTAAAAATGTTCGCAATATATTTTTAATTTGCGACGAATCAAGAATTCGGATAGTACAAACGCTCTGCAAATCGAACGAATTTCCGAGTTCCGGAGCATCGCGTTGTTTCGTTAAAACGAGCTTTGGTCAATATGAAAAAATATGGCAGGTTACAACGGGGAATTCCCCGACCAAAGTTTCAGCACTTTCCCAATTCATAAAGTCCAGGCAAAGGGGCAAAATCTCACCCAAACTTCGATGAAACTTACGCTGTAGTTCTTTGTCCGGCTTCTGACAATACGAATCACGGTTTAAACGAACAAATTTCGACGTCCCTCGAGATTCGTTCAAATTTTAGTTCAGATTAACGAGGTTGAACTGTATTTCAAAATCGTGCGAGGATAGAAGCAACGCCTATATGCATGTACACGTACCTGAAGTCTTTGAAATATTTCAATGTTTCGTAAACTTCGGGTTGGCCATGGGGCAACGACAATGGAGCGCAGCGTTGGTATCCCATTTTTAATTATAGTAAACCAAAACGATCGAGCTTAAAGAAGTAGGCCAAACCCGGGGGCAAATCCCCGATATAGACTTTTAAAAACAAAAATATGGGCGCCGGCACGAATAGCATTCCGCTTCTTGAATCATCAAAAATATTCTATAAACATGAGCGATCTTTATTGATGCTAAACGCCAAGTAGGTTAGGTTATTCGAATTAGCATAAACAAAAATCTGCATAATAGCTGCAGATCAGAATGTCGCATAACTTCCGTTCCGTATAAATACGCGAAGCGAACCATCGTTATCCGTGTACTCTAACAGAAGCTTTATGTAAATCATTTCCATGAAGCATTTCAGAGTAGCGCCAAAAGAGCCATTCGTAAACCTTTTATCTGAGTAGCTTTACAGCTGTACTACAATTGTATATTTGTCTAATAACAGCTAGGGTTCACCCAGAAATTTCATATTTAACTTCCCTGACTTTTCCAGGTTTTCAAACCAATTTCCCTGACCAATGGGCAGGCAATATTCAACATTTTGAAAAAATTACTAATGACAATTTTAAAAAACAATCAACATAGAACAATTTTAAAAATATTGAAACTTTTACAAAAATTGTATTCGGAAAATACAGAAAATGTTGCAAATTTGCTCTCGGAAACTGATGACAATTTTGCAAATTTTTACTCTGAAACTGTTGAAAATTTGTGTCGCGAAAATTATGAAATTAACGTTAGAACGCTGAGTTTTCCTGATTTTTTTTAAACAAGTCATTCTTTCACGGCTTCATCCTGACTTTTCCAGACATTTTCAAGTTCCCTGACTTTTCAAGGCCTGGGGGGAACCCTGAATAACGATTCCAAATCTCTGACGTGTCGAAAATGTCGAGGCTTTTCATTTACATTTTCAACGCTGATAAAAGTGAAATACCGGTATTCATATTATGAAACTCGTTTCTATACATAATACTGAATTAGACGACAAGCAGTCTCCCCCGGACCAATCGACGTTTCTGGAATTTCTTCTCACCTTAAATATACTGTACATGTACATGTTGTAATTGAAAAATTAGGCAACGAATGAGATTGGTTATTAAAATCCTTTCGTGTAAATGACGTTACTAATTTAATGACAGCCGAATCCGGAGCACGTTGCGAGTTATTTTATCAACTGCTACAAGCCGTGCAAATTATAAATAGAGTATATGACTACTTATAAACGAGGCGAGAATTAGGGGACTTAAATTGCGCTACGATCGTTAAAATTCGCCATAAAAATCATCCCATAAGTGACGTTTGAGGATGATCGAAGAAGCACATCCACAATGACGCATCCTCAAATTCAGCAGATGCGCGACCTATTGCGAGATCAACTGCCATACCCTCAGGAAATCCAAGTTTCAAAAACGTCCAGGTAATCGACGAAACAATTTCAAAATACATTGTATATTTGAATAATTTCAAGCTATCTGGAAGATACGCTAAATGCCAGTTGGCAACCTGCGCTACGTGCAGGAAACTGATTGCCGAATGATTTTTAAATTATTGATGATTTGATGATTTTCTGGAAATCGTTTCTTTTTCTGCAAAATTTGAGTTTAGTACAGCTATGCGCGTTTTGCGCAGGGATTCCCATAGTGGCTAATATTGCCCGAAGGCGGCAGGGGAAAACGAAGGACCGAGGAATAAAGACTGCATGCAATGTCTTCGTACGAATACTTGTTTTTAATTGTTTTAATTACTAATGACAATTTTGAAAAACGTTCTAATGACAATTTCGAAACACTTTCGTAATTAGCATACAAAAATATTCAAAATGTTACAAATTTGTATTTGTAAAATCTAGCAAATGTTGCTAATTTCACTCGAAAACAGTTGAGAATTTTGAAAATTTGTCCTCGCGTGATCTGTTGAAAATGTTAATAACCTGCACTCGAAAACAGTGGAAAAGTTTTCAAATTTCTGCTCGGAAAACTTGGTAATTTTAGCAAATTTATAGTGAAAAAATTTTACAAAGTTTGTAAATGGGTCCTGAGCTAATCACGAGAAAACATTTAATTTTGGATCGTGACAACATGAATACGCTAACTTTCACTGACTTTTTTTTTAAATAAGTCATTCTTCCCAGACATTTTCAAGTTGAATCCAAGTAAGTCCGAAATCAATCTGCTTATTATCAGGGCATGCACGCCACGATATTTTGCCAACATTACCAGAACCTACTCGAGCTAACAGCCGATCGAGGTACAGAAAGTAAACGGGGGCCATCAATCGCTTCGAGGAACTCCATCGATCGGAAGCTTCGCTCCATCACTAACAATTTTAAGCACTTTCAAGCGGATCACAATCGAGCACCGGTCGTACGAGAAGGGCTCACGAAATAGAAGAGTATACGTGATTACCTTTTTTTTTTGTCCTTCACAGTATAAGAGTCTGCCAGCTTTCGATGACGGTCCGAGTCAATCTATAGCAGCTAGTGCCAATATTTGACTATAAATTTGGAAGCAAGCGGGCTACAAAAAAAACCGGGCATGACACCGGCGGTATTTAAGCGCGGACTGACAGCTCGGATGGCGCCGCATTTAGCGATAAAAAGAGAGCGTCATTATCGTTTCATTCGCACTCCCAATCAGCGCAGCCTCGCAATTTCGCAGATTACACCGTATATACACTTGCACTTTCAGTATTTGTCCTTCCGTTGATACGTGGGGCTATTTACGCTCGTGGAGGAGATAAACTCGTCCGAGGTTTTGCCACCAGATGCGGTGCTTATCGGGCGTGTTTACGGGATGCCATTTTACTGGAAATATACACGCATACTGCGTGGAAATATTGGCATCGTGATCGACGATTTGGAAACGCTGCACACGCTGTGTGCCGACGCTATTATTATTATTAGCGGCCAATAAAACGGAGACCCACCAAATGGCAT
The DNA here is from genome assembly GCA_034698745.1 of Megaphyllum sjaelandicum. Taxonomy (NCBI): domain Eukaryota; kingdom Metazoa; phylum Arthropoda; class Diplopoda; order Julida; family Julidae; genus Megaphyllum; species Megaphyllum sjaelandicum. The sequence continues at coordinate 4,664 of JAQGBX010008724.1, forward strand.
CGTGATTACGAGACGCTCCGAAAAGGATGGAACAAACGCAGAGTCTTTCATTGCAGGGACAAATAGTCACCAAGAGCTCATTATGAACGACTGGCTTTATACGAAATCCCGATACTATACAAAGTCAACGTCACAGCGTATATATTGGACGAATAATGTTAATTTCTTCGTTTAAGACCAATTCGAATATTACCAAGTTTTAGCTGTCGAGCAAATAATAGTGTACGTGTTACTTCAAAATGAACTTTAGCTAATGTGTAAGAAATGTACGATATAACGGGGAATTCCCCGATAAATGTTGCAGCACCTTTCCGTTCATACTGTACGATGTATATATGTATCTGGGAAAGGGGATATGGGTTTCATCAAAACTTCGATGTTCAAATCATGTTTTGTCTGACTTCCGATAATACCAACCCCGGTTTAAACGATCTAATTTCGACGTCATATTTGAGAATAATTATTTTAACGAGGTTCGACTGCATAGTTGCATAGTTGTTCGTAATAACGAAACGAAGCTGGAAGCCAGTCAAATAATGTTAGTAACATTTTTCCTATTTAATTAAATTCGTACATGTATTGTTCATTCGAAATTAATTCTATCTGGCCATTATATCCCCCTCGAACAGGCGAGCTACCACCGCGCAAAATTAAAGATCACCTCGATAACGGGTCGGCGTAAGATCCAATAATTTTTTTTCCTCATCTATAAAAGAACAGTTAATTTAAAACATTTTTTTTTTAAAATCAAATGCGCCGGAAATTAGGCGTGCGAATTGCCCTCGAACTATTAACGACTTCTCGCCATCATTCTGCGCACATTGGAAAATACGAGTCAGGAAGGCGTATGGCGCCAAATTTAAATAAAAGCGTATAGGCCTGCATGTATTCTATGGGGAAACCTACATGGTCAATACCATTGACCGGATTAACGATGGGGGTAACCTACACGGTCAATATACTAACGACAGATTTAATAACTCGCGGCATCTGCGCAGTCATTACCACTGACGGTATCCACCACAACGCCCCTAATTACCAAACCGCCCCTCCCCCCCCCTCCCCTGTAATGATCCTAAAATCTGTATTTTCATCATTACCGGCCATAATTCCCCATTTTTTCACTCTACAGGATCGTTCTTAACGTCACGCTCACAAAATCGTGACAGTATTAACGAACGATGATATACAGCTCGCTTAACAACGGATTTCGCATCATTCATTCGCAGTCAATAAACCAAGAATTCTAGGACACGCCTATAAAATTACCCGAGTTTGGGCAACTATACATGCAGAGAATAGTCTCCATGGCGTTCCGACCTTAAAACAAAGCGTTGCGCAAAACAGAAGGAATTACGAACTCTAGCTCGATTTCGCCATGAATGCAACACGCACTAAGTTCGTTGAACATATAACTGCAGCTATATAGGATCGAAAATCTTGCGTTTCGGAAGCGCGATGAACCATCGGGGTGAAACGACCCCGAGAAGAAGTAAATGAAATTCCTTCAATATACGTATACATGATAACGCCCTTAAATCCACGCTACATACAGACATTAGCCAGATTGAGCGCTCGGATGGAGTGCGTATATCATTTCTGGAAGGCGCGCTTTATGGATGTCCGTTAAGGCTCTCAAATCAAATTCAAATCACGCAGGAAACGTTCGCGGATTGAGCGAGAGCGTCGTATTTATACTTCCAGCATCGTCGAATGAGCAGTAATACTACGAGTTACTCGGATCAGTTCAACGATCACGGGGCTAACATTCAATTGGCGTCGCCCGCAATGCGATTGATTCGCAGGTTTTTTTTTATAGAATCCGATGAACCGCTATTCCTATAACTTAATCTACAGGTATGTTAAGGTACTGTATATTGGCGGGGTTTGAGTCTGTATATTTTTAGCTGCATAGCTGCAAATGCACCAGACAGAACTGCGAAATATTGCGATGATGGACGAGTATATGAACCCACGCACGTATACGGTCGAATTCCCCCCCCCCCCCCCAGACGAATCTCGAGGGACTAAACATGCGTCGGTTTTAACCGATATATAGTTCTTATTATCAGAAATCAGACGAAACATGACTTGGACAATAAGAAAGTTTCATCGAAATTTGGATGAAATCCTATCCCTTCCATGAATGGGAAGGCGCTGCGACTTCTATGTCGGTGAATACTCCGATATATACACTTGTATATACCGTATAATAACATTCGTTGTAACGTATATATAACGCATACAGTATATATGTTCGGAAACTCAAAAATTCATTCCTTTTAGCCGAAAATGAGTAATTAACGAATTAGGAATTTGTCTTAAAGTTACCGCAATCATTTTTTAATAATAAAAAAAACAGCTTTGTAGATTTTAACGAATTTTTATTTTTTAACTTTTTTGTTGGAAAAACTCTTTCATCATTCCTGAACATATTTCTACATTAAAATATGTTTAAAAAAATTGGACGTGCACGCTTAAAATTGTTGTACAAAGATGTATTCCGAGGAAATGGTGGCTCAGCAGCGTTTTTTAACGTTTGAAGGCATTTCAGGAGCAGAAATGCGCAATATACAGTACGTTTAAGGTCAGAGTAATGTCCGAAGTTCGGTCTAGGAATGGATTGGTCAGTTGAGAAAAGGACGTTGTAAGAGCGAAAGATGGTGAGAGAAGTGGAAGTTGAGTGTCTCGAACAAATGCGAAGCATATACTCTCCCAAAATGGATTTTTAAAAAAAATAATACATGACGCTTACGTGTAATTCTCTACCAAATTTCATTAAAATCAATACAACCGTGTTTTTTTATATATATATAAATTCATTGCAGGAACTTAACGAACAACCCTCGCAGTACAACAAAGTGGATGATCAACTAGTGGGAAAGTACGCGACAAATCCTGAGCACAATTACAAAATTCACTTCATGGACTTCATATTGATTCTAAGATTTTAATTTGCCAGCTATATGAGAGTAAAAAAAGAAGCGATGATTTCCCTCTGTAGCTTTCTCGAGCGAAGCGTATTTAACACAGAGTTAAAATAAGACGTAATTAATGAATACGACCGCTTCCTCTCATCTTTCATACAAATAAAGAAAATTCAATTTCTAGCACCGAAGTATAGTCCATGGAAGAATTGATTTTTTTTAATTCCCGACAAAAATCGAGATTTTAGAATAGCATCATTATACGAGCGTATTCACGAACTATACGAAAGGACACGAGCACGCAGACTTTCGTGAAATACTCGTAACAGTTTTTTTAAAACCTGAAATAACAGTAACTATGGCAACCACCGGCTATATAAAAGCGAACGAGTCGACATTTGACCAGGCGTATAGTTTCACGTGGATATGACTCGCCAATCCGATAACGGCACAACCTGTTCTACCGGATAGAAACTCAAAAGTTGGTCTTAACAGAATTAACTCCACCAGGTTTTACGACGCTTTAGGGAAACGCGGCGGCCATTTTAAACACCCCAGAAAATCTCGTTCTGCAGCCCACGGGCAATGGCCACTTTCGAGCGAGAGCTCCACAGGTGGGGAACCACTCGCCATCCCCAGAAATCCAAAGTAACGGTGTTGCTTCGTGCAGTGATCCTCCGTCCACCGATGCAATTAAGCCACATTTTACCGTCCCATAAACAATCGAAGCCACGACAATGCTGACTGACCCAATAGGCCGCGCCAGTTCGAACGCGTACATCAAAGTGTCGCAGAACTGCGAACTACGATTAGCGAAGCTATAAATACAAGTTCGAGAGATATTCGGCAATCTTTACACTCGACGTGCAGGGTGAATGAACCGAATAATTAAGGACCTTGATATTGGCTGGTGGCACCATTACGATGTTAACGCGAGACGGATGGGTCCCCCCACTTTCCCTTAATGGGTAACCCCTACGGGATGTGTCGTGGCCAAGTTCGACGGATGGTCACCTTAAGATCTCCGTTTGATCTGCGTCACCCAACAAAGTATACAGTGAAAGCCTCTTAATTCGATCACGCTTAATCCCGGCCAAAACGAGATTTTTTCCTGAGCTGCCCTTTGTAAATAAAGTGGCTTAATCCGGTCATCTCATCGCATAATTCGATCAAATGTCCTCGTGTCTACATGCATCTAACGCATCAGCGGCTGTACTCAGATTTTCTACGTATTTCAGAAAATGAAATTTCAGCCGTTGCAGCGAACAGACAACATCACGCACTACTTACAACTTTTTTTATATATACAATTTTAAAAAACCGTGAATATACGTAGTGTATACGTACGATTAAATATGTGTATTTTCAAAACACGGAACAAATTATTTTGGTAAACTCAATCTTTAACATTTTTTCGACGTTCATCGTCTATTTCGGTCAAAACCGCTTGGAATCAACGTGATCGAGTTAAGCGGCTTTCTCTGTACAGTCTAAAACAAGTCGAAATGTAATCCCGAGTCTCGGAAAAATCAACGTTATAAGATGTAGAGGACATTAACCTCCGAAAGCAATTAAAAAATTAGCCGAGTCTAGATAGAAACAAAAAGTGTTGATCAACAACTGGTTATAAGCGTGACTCAGTCGTTGATCAACATCGTATATAGTTGTAATGCCAAGTGCAAATATGGATGCACACGCGAGTAAATACTGTATATGTGCAAAAACGTGATAAAGGCAATCGATATGACTCTCTCGCATGCGTGCAGTTTCCTGGAATTAAGGGGCTTCCGCTTCGTATATAGGCCCGAGTTCAATTCCCGGGTCAGCCACCTTAAATTGCTACGTTTTATAACCTCTAAAATTTATTTACCCCTCATATCGTGGCGCGATTTTCCGCTCAGAGTTAAAATACCTTATACTTTTTTTTTTTTAGATTCACCCCCACTAATGGATACGGCGTACCTTATACTTTACGATCGTCCAAGGGTATGGACGAATAATGTAAATTTCTTCGCTTAAGAAGAAATAAGTTACGATATACACGTTAAAGCACGGAACCAACTGATGCTCATGCGTATAAAAATGACGTAACTGATTTCAGATATAATACTCCAGTATTTTTCATTCATTTTCAAATTGAATTAAACATAAACAGGGTGGCCACAAAATTTTCGTTTTCAATTTCCCTGACTTTCCCCTGACTAAAATCCAAAATTCTTTGACCAAAACTTACTCGTTAATGCATGTCAATTTTTTGTCATCATGTCAAATAAAATAACAATTGCAATGAGAAGCTTAACAAAACACTTGATTTTCTTAAAAGTCTAGCAAAGGGTGGCAAACGATTTCCAAGATTCAATATTTAGGACTTTTTAGGACTTTTTTAGATTATATGTTAAGGCTTTTAAGATTTTTTTAAAAGGAAAATATTTTTAATGCAGTATTTCATTTTTAATTCACGTTTATAATAACTGAAAATTACAATAGGGTTTCCTAGAAATTTCGTTATCAATTTCCCTGAAGTTTCCACATTTCAAAAAATGTCCCTGACCAATGACAATGTGAAAAATTGACATTTTTTAGAATTTTTTTAAAAATTCGGAAAAACGTTTCAAAATGTTGAAAATTTGAGCTCGGAAAACGAGGAAAATTTTGCAAATTTGGACTCGGAAAAGGTGGAAAATTTTGCAAATTTGGACTCGGAAAAGGTGGAAAATTTTG
>JAQGBX010008725.1:0-10310 GCA_034698745.1 Megaphyllum sjaelandicum
TGGAAGAGATGATCCGGGGGAAGGGGCGGCAAGGAGGTATCATAGAGGAACTAGACTAAGCCACAGCAACGCGTGGCCGGGTTCCTCGATCTAGTTATAAATAAAAATTTACACTCGTGTTACGCTTGGTTTATGGACATGAGCTTATAATGCAGGATGCAGTCGAACTCGGATAAGTGAAACCCGCTTAAATGAAAGAAAACCCTGACAACTGATTGCAATGTTCATGACCAGAACTGTGAAAATCGCTTAAATAAAAAACCGGAAAAGTGAAAATTTTAGCAAGCCTGAGGTGCGTCATTTGTATGCAATTATACACGAATAATAATTGTGTATAATTGTGCTATTCTTATTTAGCAAGTTCCTGAACGAACCTTTACGAACGTTTTAGGAGTTCCCTACAGGTTTATAAAACAGAAATCGACAGTATATACATGTATCAGGACATTATTTCTGGAAAAATATTAGCACTAAAATGGAAAACTCACTGCTCTGAGCATAAACTGGGCTAAAATAAGCGCATCTATGCAAAATCCGCCTAAGTGAAAACCGTATAACTGCAAACGTTTTCCTTGCATACAATGTAGAAATTAAACTGTTCAACCTTACAGAACGGTCATTAATCAATGACCAAATAACCAAAAAAATTTATCAGTTGTTAATGGCTGCTAGTTAATGTACAAGTAACTGACGTGCTCGAATTTCCAACCCATGTATGTATAATAAAGCTTTATTCTTGATGCATTAATACTAATTATTGATCATTATTAATCAATAATAATTTAATATTAGTTTAATATGTAAATTTAATGGCTCCATTTGAAACATTTAAATATCGACCGCAACAACAAATGACTTCAGGGCTTCTTGTATGTTTGCACACATGCATAACACCGCTACATTATACAGGAAAGCTCGATTACTAAAACAAACCGGTCTTTCCTGCAATGTAGCGGTGTTATGCACGAGTGCAAACGTAAAAGAAGCCCAGAAGTCATTTGTTTTGAGGCGATCGATAAATAAATGTGCCAATGAAGCCATTAAACTAATTTTTCGACACCCTGCAACTTTCTAATTGACGTTTTCTTCGTAGCCATTACCGTTTAAGACATGGAACCTAAAAACCCTTGAAATGGGCCTTGGGGTGAAATGTTTTGGGCACGATTGCATTCAGCACCCAATGGTTCCTATATGTTCCCCTCATCAGATTTTTAATTTTTGCAGCCATTCTCGAAATTTGGGGGGTGCACATAGTTTTTTGCCACCCTGTATATACATGTAGATAGATGGGTAGATAATAAAACAATGGGTTGAAAGGTCCTGCAACCTGCATTAAGGAGATACATGTACATGAGGTGTTTATGTAATAACGTAAGCCGACAGTAGTCAAGAAATGTAGGGTCCACAGTCGATAAAATTGGAGCCAGTAGCCAGAAACAATTGCAATTTACAGTCGTGGTCAGACAATTGCCCCCAATTGAAATTGTCAAATAAGTTTACTATTTCAAGTCAACATTCCTTTTACGCATAATGTATAGCAAAGACTAACCACAATAAACATTTGTAGATTGTGGTGCACTCGTTACCTAAACCAGAAATTACGCCATCGATCAAAATAAGTAAACCAGAACACGAAAAAACCGTGAAGTTGAAAGCACAATGTGCAAGAATGCAATTGTGTTTAGAGTTGCGGTGTTTCAACTTTCAAGTTTAGGTTTCAACGACGTTTTCCACTCGGAACACTATTTTAACATCATTTCAAACTTCCCAAAACGTTATGTATTCATACTTTGTGTTCCTATAGCTTTTCCATTTTTTGTGTTTTTTTTTTAACTTTCCCGACTAACGACAAAATTGACAGATGCCAATGTTAACCACAATTTTGCAAATTGTGTTTTTTATTGATATTGTGTATAATTTACTTCCTGCTAAAAACAGGACAAATCCGCAAATTTATATTCGGAAAATGTTGAGAGTTTTCAAATTGGTGCATGGAAAACGTGGAAATTTTCGCATGTTTGTCTTCAGAAACAGTTAAATTTGCAAATATAACCTCTGAAACTATTAAACAATGCGTAAATTTATCCTAGGAAAAAGTTGACTATTTTTCAAATACCGCATAATTTTCATGCTGATGCGTTGCATAAATTCTGTGTAGGGCCTACATGTTAACAAAAAAATTCTTTAAGAACATTAAAAAATGTTCATTCACGTATAAATAATAAATTCTGGCAATTTAGTAAATTACTTAAATCACCCATATCTTGCAGATCCTGTTTTTTTCCCTACGAGAATTTACTACCTTTGATAAGGTTTTTGTAACAAGTGTTTTACTTAAAAAATATCATGAAGACAAGGTAACACTTCCCAAACAGGTTGATAAGCGATACATGTACATTAAATAACTACTGCGGGACATCATTAAGAAGAACTCACTTTATACGATTGTCTGATAGTAGGCCAATAAAATATACTAATTTATTTCCAGTTCCTGCCATAGGTAATGTACGAATAATGTAAATTTTATTGTTTAATTGTTTATTCTTGAATTCCCGAGAATTCGCATTACGTTTCGTCAAAACGAACTTTAAACAAATTGAAAAATATACGTTTTAACGTGTAGTTCCCCGATAAAACTTGCAGCACCTTCCCATGCAGGGATTTACAATACCAATACATGTATTTGGGGTAGGATTTCATCCGAACTTCGATGAACTTTAGTTATTATCGTTGAAGTCATGTTTTGTCCGACTTCCGACAATAAGAATTATACGAAAATAATTTTAGCGTCCCTCGAGGTTCGAAAGTAGCACCAAATGGCGCTATCATAAGACTGAATTCAATATCTTGGCAAGGCATCAACGTCCATTAATATCTGGAAGTTCAGCTATAGTAATGACCGGAAATGACGTCAAATTTGGTTCCAAAAGCTACCTGTGATGTTTCTTTTCAACGAGGGCTCGAAAAACTATCAACAACTACTCATAGAGCATCATACTAGAAGCTTTTTTAACAAAATAATCAAAATAATCAACATTAATATCAAAAACATGTTAATTGACGTTTTTATGGACATCGGTTTGAGAGCTCTTACGAGCCTAATCAAATTAAAGAGTCTGACCTACATTAATCCACGTTCGTTTGACAAGCCTTTAAATTTTCAATTCCCACATTCATAAATCTACATTAGCGAGGAATTCAAGGATAATTACGAGGCTTATTCAGCCTTGGAGATAATATTAAATACTAGCAAATACTTTAATAACAGAGCTCGAGTAATTTATCGTTTGCAGGGGGCCTTCGGCAAATCTTAGAAAAATTTGAAAAGCAAACCGGGAGTGGTGGTCAAAATTACGATTTTTAGGCCAGGACATAACTCACCATGGAAGCATGACAAAATTCTAGGAATTGACAACATAACTATAAAGAAAGTTGTTTCATGTACATCAGTTATAAGTCAATGAACAAATTTAATGAAACTTTGTATGAAGTTGATACCACTGTACGGGTTCAGCGGCACTTCATTTTTAATATTTGTTCATGGATCCAAACATTCATAAATTAGCAAAAAGCTCAGTATATATGACTAGTTTATACGTTTAAAATAGTTGGTTTTTAAACGAATAACATACACTGTATATAGTTATTGGAATTACATACATGTATATCATACTTTGAATTACATGCATGTACTAGTATATTATATTTTTGGAAGTGCATATACTGTATAATTTTTGGAATTGCATACAGTATATACAGTACATTTTGGAATAACTTACCTATATAATCTTTGGAATTACCTATACATGTATCATTTTTGGAATTACCCATATCATTTCTGACCAAATATTTTTCTAAATATGACATCTTCAAGTGGTCGGTAGTAGAATTTAAAAGAACCTCGATGACAGCGTCGTCGCTGTCATCGAGGTTCTTTCAAATATTTTTCTTACAGAAATTGTAATATTTTCCATCTTAATTTTGTTTAAATTTTTTTGGAAAAAGAAGTTGTACAGTCATTTGCAAATTCCCAAAATAGAATTAACATTCTTCTCAGAAGTCGAAGTACATTTTGGCTAAGTCTATTTTTCTACAACATTTTGTATCAAAATATTAATATCATTAACATGATATTGTATCTTTTCAAGGTAAACCTGCCACTTGTAATTTTTCTTTTCAAAACATTGGGTTTCTTACGTACCCTAGGAAGAGGGGGACTGGAAATGAGTTCGTACTATCAGAAATTGCATTTCATTGATCCTTAATGCATGGATCGAGCATCCAGCAGTAATTTCAATCGTCTTGTCTGTTTTGTGACAAGACCAAATCCTCCCCATTAACCCGGGCACGGGACCTGTGCAGCTGTACGTGGCCGGGTAGGAACCTAACCTATAGACAAGGAGGAAGACGGGATACATGTACAGTATATAAACTATCCCAGCATTCTCCTGGGGAATTGTGGGAAACCATGAAAACCACAATCAAGATATCCGATACACAAGAAATAATCGTAAAAGGGGCAAGTTTAACCACATTGCACGTGTGCTATTGGAGGAGAGACATGGTGAGAGGCAAGACTCCAGGAAATGTTTCTACTTCATTACCCAGGAAGTTGAAGTAATGATGCACGTGGCACGCAATGGTTCGTGTTTCTTCACGCAAGAAGATAATTTCAGAATTTTTTCACACCATGCAGTTGTGTCGTTTCCAGCTCGTTTTTGACGCATCACGCTATACGTCTGTCTGCGAGAGATGCTGAATAGAACACTATTCGGAACGTCCTACAGCTCATTTGAATTTAGTAATCAACACCAGTTTGTTGAACCGTTGAGAGCTTACACTTTTATGGCTTCATGCCAGTTAGGATCGTTGCGTCCATTCGCATATTTCTACTCACCCCTCCCTAGCGTCCAACAGAGTTCACAAAGTTCAAATCATATTAATGGGCCAAATATACATGTACATGCAGAAGATCCCCTTTTTTCAATAATTTACTTTCAAATTACGATCGAACCTCATTAAGAAGAACTCGCCTTATACGAATTTATGATAGTACGAACTCATTTCCAGTCTCCGTCCTATTGATCCATGTGGACGAATTACGTTACGGTAATTTCCACGTTTAAGACGAATTCCGAATTCGGATATTACGAATTTCCGACTAAAACGAATGAATTTTTGACTTCCCGAGTCAGCAGAATTTAAGAAACAACAACATCATCATAATTTAACAAAGACGTCATAATCCGAGTTTTAATGAATGATGTCATCATCAGAATTTTTATCAATGTCATTACCATCAAAAAACGTATGAATGACGTCACTAAACATGTTAAGAATATCGTCATCAGAATTTTAATTGATGACGTCATTCATTTAAATGACCCATTTTTTGGACATTTAAGCGAACATTTTTTCAACATATAATGACACATTCTTTGAAACATTTAATAGTTATTTTTTCGTTCATTTAATCGGGCATTGTTTCGTATATTTAATCGCACATTTTCTCCGAAAAAATATACGCTTAATTATAGCGTATACATTTCATCGGGAAATATTTCGTTCAGATAAAAGAACATTCAATCAGTTGCACTAAAAATATCCGATTAAATTAATTCGCCCAGAAATGAACGACGTCATCATAATTTTAAATTGATGACATATTTAATCGGGCATTTATTTGAAGATTTAATCGGACATTTGTTTGAAGATTTAATCTGACATACAGTATTTTCAAAAATTTAACTGGACATCCAAAACGGATTTTCCCGTAGGGGCAAGACGGTAGTTCCTCGTCAAAAACGTATGTTTTAACAGGAATTTCCCCGATGAAAGTTAACAATACCGTTCCATTCATGTACCGGCACATGGAGTAGGATTTCATCCAAACTTCGATGGAAATTTAGTTCTTCGTTGAAGCCATGATTTTTTTACGCGAACCACGGTTAAAACGAACAAATGTTGAATCCTTCGCTATTCGTCTTAACCAGGTAAGACAGTATTACTTTTTTTTAAATTTTCCACATTCACAAATTACCCACATTAAATTTAACGTAATTAAGTGAATTTTTGGGACTTATCTTTTTTACTTTGCCAACATATTGTCTACGGCTGTAGCAGTCAATAATGACATATCCCAACAGACGGCGGTAAGATACCGCAACTGGAGGTTAACACGCAGTTGAACTGCATTGGACAAAAAATATATATATAATGCTCGGAACAACATTTCTTCAATTATTCACGGAATGACAATTAGGGTGGAAGTATATAAGCCAGCAACAACAAAATCCCGTCTAAATTAGGCGCCCCATTGTTCGTTTCTGGTTGCTTTATTGCCAGTCCTCTTCGGTGGCCCACGCCCAGCTTGAGATGAATTTTTATATATATCAGTTCATCAGATTTATCGTGGCATCAGCTCCACCCAACATGGCATTTAGATAAAGTACAACAATGACAAACATCCACAACGACCAGCGTCATATCGGTTACCCGAATGACGCGTGACGCCATTAGCGTTTAAAAGGGGGGTTGGCCAGAGCGACATTTCGCAGTGTTAAAATGTTGCACGGGCAAAATTGGCCGTGAAAATGCCACGTTATGAGGAAATGTTGCAAACATTGTGGGTGTATGAGAACCGCAATTTACGAACATAATGCCAATTAATGTTGAATGGAAACATTTCACCAAAATATAACAAGTCAAAGTCTATGAGGTACGCCGGTCATGCCCATAGTTTGCAGCGATAAAGAGAACGACGACGTCTTATTTATGAATTCATTGACACGGGTACCGTCGTACCTCTTTAAGACAAATGTCAATTAAGGGACGTCCAAATTAATTCGTTTAAACTGTAGTTGGTGTTAACAGAAATCAGGGCAAACGTGACTTATGCGATAAGAACTAAAATATGAAATTAACCACACGTCTATGAACTGGAAGGTGCTGCAACTTTTATCGGGGAATGACTTCGTAACTAGCAGAAATTCATTTAAAGTGAATTCGTCTTAATGAGGTACCGATGTGATAAAATATCAAGTCAAAGCCCATGTACAGTATATGTAAAGTCAACAAAAGCTCCCAAACATAAAAACTGGTCATCTGGCTACTAAAATGCTTGAATTTATGGCCGAAGTCAACAAATTATCCAAAATGGCTGACTGTTTCCAACAACTGGAAAAATAAGGATAAGCTAAATTATATTTCGTCGAATAAAGCAAATGTGATTTTGTGAGCCAATACCAAGATCCAAGAAGTTACCAAAAGAGTCGGAAAAATGCAGGGACAGTATAACAACAGACATTGCAACTTGTCCTAACTTGTTAACTTTTGGAAATATATAATATGTGTAAATGTTTTGTAAACTTAACATGGAAGGCAGCTCACCCTGTATAAATGTACTGGGCTGCCAGGAAAAGAGTTAGGAAAAGAGCCAGGAAAAGAGTTAGGATAAGTAGCCTAGATTATTGTGTTATTATAATCGGAAATCAGCTATCGTTCAAATCCTGTCTAACAAACGAGCTGTTTGTTGCTGAAAATAAATCTTCATCTAGGTTGAAAAACTTCCTGTTCGAACCAGGTTGGAAATCCAAACATTCTTCAATTAGTTTCTCCAATGTTTACATTTTCAATTGATGACAAGCAACGTGTAAAACGAACGTTGCACTGGTGTTGCCAAATTGATTCCATCCGATCAATAATATGAATTTTAAAGATGCCAAACTATGAATATTTAACTACCGTTAGTATCTAGCCACGCTTTCAGGCGTTTAAAAACTTCATTAAACAATCAACTTCCGGTTATTATTTATTAAAAATTGATTTCACGCATGAAGATGTACTTCGTAGATTGAGTTCCCCTGGCATGTTAAAATTCAGTAAGATCAAACAACACGTGTTGTGATTAGCTACCATTACAGTCGAACCTCGTTAAGACGAATCTAGAGGGGCGTCACAAAATTTGTTTGCTTAAACCGTAGTTCGTATTATCAGAAGTCCGAAAAAACCTGACTTCAACAATCAGAATACTCCAAGTAAATGACTATGTATATGAATGGAATTATATGGGAAGGTGCTACATCCATTTTATCAGGGAATTCCCCGTTATGAAGTACTTTTTTTTTCATATTGTCTAAAGTTCGCTTTAACGAAACGGCTGACGATTTGGCTAAAAGCAAAATATTTGTTATATCCGAATTCGGAATTGGTTTTAAACGAACAAATTAACATTATTCGTACGTACCCTATGACAATTAAGGACTGGAACATAGTACATGTACGTAATATTAGAAATTCGTATAAAACGATCGAGTTCTTCGTAATGATATACAATATGACTAGTGATAAATATTTTTAAATATAAACTACCAAGTTCTTTCAGGTCATTTTCTTCTGTTTGATTACTTTATAAAAGATCATCATGGCAATTTTATTTGCACCATTTTTTTTCCAATTTAAAGAATGTTTTTTTATGCCGATTTAAATAACGATTTTTTTATGCAGAAAAAATGTACTTTCTTTTATTTCCTTTGTCATAGTAATTAAGGAAATCACCTTTTGGAGTTTATAAACAATTAACTTCCGCTTCTATTATTTTTTTTATAAAACGAATAACTGATATTATTGCACATTTACATTTACGATAAGACATTCCGCATTATTTATTTAAATTCAATATTTAAATATTTTTTTCTATAAAGAAATTTCAATTTACTTTTGTTAGTAACCGGTTTAACAAGCACATTTCTGACCCTGTCAAGGAATGCTGTAAAAGCAATATAACGTTGAAGGAAACGTTTCCTTTTATTATAAGAGAAATTTATGTGCAATATACTGTACAGTGTACATGTATTACCAAAGCGGATTTTACGACCCTATCAAATGAGAATTCGGGGAAATTAACTGCTAAGAACTGATACATGTATTCAGAAATGGGATACGACGGCGTTCATGGTTGATGGATGCAAAACAGGCCTTCCTGAAGACAAGCTATAAGCAGGGTGTCTTCCCCATTTTTTGTTGTTCCCAATACTTCCACGAGATGGCAAATTTCCCTGACTTTTCTATTGAGTTTTACTTGAAACAAGGTAAGCTTTCACAAAATGGCGCATAGAGGTAGGATTTTCCAATGAGCATAACATTGTTCGCAGCGCCACCTATTGAGCAGCTTACGAAACTGCTAGGTAGATTAATCATATCTACAGTACTATTGCAACAAAATGTTAACGTGTTTAGGGTCTATTAATACACGCATAAAGAACTTCTTTCACAGTTTATATCATAAGGTCCGATTTTAACCGGACATACCCGAGACAATGGAGTTGTTTGTCAGCGGTCAACAGCCCGCAAGTGATAAAAGTGATTTAAGGAACAATGCTACAACAAAGACGATTTACCAAATATTCCCTAACAATACTTTGATTCATGCTTTTTTAAATCAACAACCCTGCATCCCTGTTTCCTCCACCCTGGAGAAAACACAAAGGAAGTTCTTGTTGCTAGGGACGTGACAATTTGTTCGTCAATTTGAAGTCAGACAAAACATGACTAAGTCTTCAACCGACTCCTTGAAGATGAAGCCGGATGGGAAGGTGCTGCAATGCTTATGGATAAACTCCCCATTCCGTTAGTTCAGGAATTTCATGAATGACATTATTTAGTAAAAATGTCCCAAAGTCTGATGACGTCATTTATAAAAAATTCTGATGATGACAGAATTCATTAAAATTGTAATTAACTTATATTAAATAAAATTATACCGGTAATGCTTTTAATGAATGGTTTTTCATATTCTATTAAGTTTGTTTAAACGAAGCATAGCGCGACGCTCGGAAATGACGTCATCAGAATTTAAATGAAAGACGTTATTCAGTTTGTCCCAAATTCTAATGATGACGGCATTCATTAAAATTCTTATATGACGTCATTTATTCATTAAAATTCTTATGATGATATTTATTCATTAAAATTGTTATGATGATGTTTATTCATTAAAATTGTTATGATGATGTTTATTCATTAAAATTCTAGTGATGACGTCATTTGCTAAATTATGATGAAAGCGTCATTCACGAAAATTCTGATGATTTTAAGGAATAATATCTTTTTCGTATTGTCTAAAGTTCGTTTTAACGAAGCATGGCACGAACGCTCCGGATCTCGAAAATCCATTCGTTTTAGCCGGAAAAGTATTCGCAATATCCGAATTCGGAATTCGTCTACATCTATCTATATATATATAAAGAAGAAAACGACGCCATCTTGCTTTCGACGCTAGCCAATCCTGTTGCGATTGTCGCAGAACTTGT
>JAQGBX010008726.1:0-10310 GCA_034698745.1 Megaphyllum sjaelandicum
TATGTTAGTTTTTTCGAATTATTGTATGTAAACTTAACTATATATTTTGGATTGTGCAGAATAAACTTGAAGAATGGCACATGGGTGCCGAAACGTCGTTTCTGTTTAAACGCTGATGGTCGTGTCTACTCCTTTATTATAATTTACTAAAAATTAGATAATTTTTTCTTTCTTATCATTCAGTAAGACAAAATAACATGACAAATTACATGTAGCTCGTGCCTCACTGAAAAACACCATGTTGTCCAGTTTTTTACAGTACCGTAAAAATCCGAAAAATTAAAAATCTTAAAAATACCATCAGGTAATACACGCAACAATTTAGGGATATTTGAGAAATATTAGTCACATTTACCCCTAAAGTATAAGACAGCTAGAAAGTATTTGTCTTACCTGCAACACACGCCGTCATGAAACAAGCTGCACAACCCGATATTAAGGCCCTGACGACCACTTGGGACAAATCTGGTTTCCTTTCTGGACACAAGCCACCTAAACATCCCAACTGGATCCCTATTGAACTAATATTGGAAAATCCACACAAGGCATATGTGGCTATGGTTACGGACCTTTCCTGAAAGTAATAGATTGTTTCGTAATATTAACGAAAATGTTACGCCAAACACTCACAGTGATGATAATAAATTAAGTTTAACGAACAATAGTATAATTGACGAAGGCCTGTGTGACCAGCTAAGAACAGTTATCGAGACTACAATTATATGAACATTTTCTAATTTATTACGAATTAGTAAACTTACCGATATCTCATGATTTTTTTGCATTTCGCCAAGTTGCGAAAAGGCCACGAATTCGTTAATTATTGTCTTGACACCGATTAGTTGTCCTACTTCATCGCAATCTTCCCATTCAACTCCCATGATAAAGGCTAATGGCGTAAACACTTGGCCCAAAATCCACTAAAAGTTTTAAAAAAGTTCAAAATGTTCAAATTTCAAATCAAATTTTTTTCATCGTACGGATATTTGACGACGAAACATGATTGAAAATGTAAAATTGTTTGATAATTCTTAACAATGTACTGTAATTTGACTGATTATATATTTTAGAAATTTTCAGTGACTCGATCTCCAGAATATTTCAAGAATAGTAAATATATTCCGTGAAATATCAGGAAAAACACGTTTATTTATCAGACTTATTTAATGGAGAGTTAAACATTTCCGCTTACTTCAACTGTAAGGAATCCCCAGCCAACCAAACCTCCCATCCAGGATAGCACACCGTCAACGAAATAAATAAACGCAATAAATGTGATTAAATTAGCCGCTACATTTGCCACGAGAACAACAGCCATAGAAGCTCCATTGGCAGCAGCTTCCAGGGCATTTTTCTCAGGTCTGTGGGGAAAAAATTAAAATTTTAGTACTTTAATTTTAATTATTAGAAATTTTGGCTGGGTTACTTCATGTAATTTATAAATTTGATATAAATTTTATAAAACTATATAAGAAATAAGTGTTATTCTACGAGTTCTCCTATCAAATTGGAAACACCCCCGAGGCTTGTAAGAAAAGTTTTAAATATTTATTTTATGAGTTCACGAATTAAATTTGCGGCATTATACCTGTTATTGTGGAAGCCAGCTTTATTACAGATCGGGAAAGCGCGTAAGGACCATATCTGATTATAAATCCTTTCAATTTTGTTTTCGTTATCACTTTGTATTGGCTGTTTTCTTATATTGAAAGGATATACCCTAATTATATTTCGATAATATATCAAATAGACGTACCCTTTTGCGATAGGGATATCTTCAGCGTTAGTTTCCGATATTTCTGTTTCTGGATACATAAGTTTCGAATATCCCAATGCGGCTGGAGCGGACATTATTGAAGCTGTCAACAAATGACTTGCACTAATCTGAAAAGTGAAAACATGTTAATAAGTGATTAATTAAAGATATTCTCGCATATGCACATCTTACTTAGCTCACAATAAAGATTTTCGGAAATTAATGACGGAAGCATTTGTTCTCATAATGAGATTTTACGTTTGGCAATTTCTTTGAAGCTACCTACCGGTACTATCATGCATGCAGTGCTGAGTGAAGATTTTACCCTTCATATGCACACGGAGAAGGGTTTGTATTAATGTAATTAAGATCCGCGTTAGCATAAAATAACAAAGTCGATAATGAACTTATAAAAAATAAACCGAATGGTAAGACAATGTTAATTCCTTTATGTAGTGTATCTAATCTCAGAAATCATTATTTACGCTATATCTGTATTGTGAACTGAAGAGAAACTCTACGTTACAAATGAGTACATTTATCTAGGTCACCTAAGACCGGGCTGCTATTTCTTACCCCAAAACTGATGTAAGCTGCTAATGTGCTTCCAGCAATATTAGCGAAACCACCGGTCATCACCGCGTGAAGTTCAGATTTAGTCATCTTCATTAAATACGGCTGAATTACTAACGGAGCTTCACTCTGTGAATGAATCAGAAAATAATTAGCTCGGCAATTAGTGATAACTCACTCGATTCTCTATACTGCAGTTATACACGGTGTGGCAAATCATTGTTTCATTTCCAAAATGGGCAGCTAATCGATCGATGTGTTTATATACATTTACAAATAACGTCATCTTGTTCCAAGAGAACGCTCATGATTGAATTTTGTGTTACAAACTAGAACAACTCGTATTGATGACCAGGGAAAATAATCTTAAATGTTCTATTTTATGATTTTTCAATTTTTTTAACGATTATTCGTTAATTAATTATTTTAAATCTAAAGAAAATTGCAGAAAACAGCGAGATTTAAATTCTCACGTATGTCTTTCAAAATGGTTGCCATTTCACATCGAGGCTTCACCTCACTAAATCGTACACATTTGTAGTCAATCATCGTGCTCCGAATTGCATCCTTTGCGTTGATTTCTATATCTCACCCTGATGTATAAATGTAATATATGTTGTACCTGCCCCACAAAAATGCACGCTGCGGCATTGATGGACTCGCAGGCTGTTGTTCCTATAGTAACCTGTAGACACCAGCCTATTTTTTTCACTAGCCATTGCATGACTCCGTAAAAATATAAAATTGAAATGAAGAAACTGAAGTACAGGATTACTGGTAAAACCTATCAATAAAGAATGAAATTGTCAATTTAATTTGACGCATTATTTTAAACGTGTAATATGCCTTAAATTTAAGAAAATGATATATTGGAATACAGTAAAATACTGTATAAGCATACATTACTTTTTGAAACGCATTTTATAAAAGTTAATGCATTTCGTAATGTTTCGCTGTTATTATTTAAAGTATAAATCTTGCCTTAAATCCAAAAAGCTGTTCCTGCAGTGGTAAGGGAACGTCGATTGCTTTCGGTAAATTATATGGGCCAATAGAAGTAATGTTGGTCCATCCCGTTAAATTCCCCGTGACTAAATATCCGAAAACAAAGCTCGAGCCTTGGTCAGTGTAATCCAAAAACAGTTGCACTTTATCGCCCAA
Organism: Megaphyllum sjaelandicum; assembly: GCA_034698745.1. Taxonomy (NCBI): domain Eukaryota; kingdom Metazoa; phylum Arthropoda; class Diplopoda; order Julida; family Julidae; genus Megaphyllum; species Megaphyllum sjaelandicum. The sequence goes on from JAQGBX010008726.1 coordinate 3,491, forward strand.
ACATTGAAATATATCTCGGCCAACTTCCCATCGAAGGACCAACAAAGCCAACACGAATTGAAGGCCCAACCCCCAGGAAACGTGACGCCATCTTATCTAGTTTCAAATGAATTAAAACATATTACTTTTTATTAGTTTTAATTACGTGATTGCATATCGCCCAAACACGTCACCTAATTCTTGCCTAATAATGGTCCAAAATTCGGCTGAGTTATAAAACTAAAAAATTTGAGTAAAAGAGATGTCTGGAATTCAGTGCGATGAAGTAATTAATCATTTTAAGAGCACTCCCAAGTCTCTATTCAATAGTTCTTTTATATGAACTATACACCTGTAACCTGTTTAATGTGTGAATGGATAAGAAACGGATAAAGCTTGCATCTTTGCCTTATTTGATTATTTATAAATACTATCATTGGATTTCTTTATTTATCGATGACTTATTTGTGATCACAATTGTGAAACAGCTATTCATGAGCCATGTACTTACTCTGTCAGGATTTGTTGAAAAAATAAATCCCAGCAGCGTTAAAATGATGATCCCCGATACCGATACTAATCTGTATCTGTCACCCTCGGTATCTATGACCAGGAATACCACCACGGCAGCAAGAAGAGCCAGATAGAAAAGCCTGAAAATTTCAAAATTTAACAAGATATACTGTACATTGTACATGTACTGTACGTTTCATCAATTCCCAGCGGACGCGAAAATATAAATTATGTGTATTAATTACCATCGTAGATATTTGTACGACCAAAGCCAATTGCTGATCTTAATCAAGGGTTTGACGCAATTGTCGTTTAAAAATTTTCCAAAAAATCTTTTGACAATTTGATAGTAAATTAGGCCAGAGCCTGTCAGCACAGTAATGATGAATAAAAATTTCACGTTATCGCAGTAACTAGTCGTTGTATACCAGCCGTAATTCACCGCGAATCCAAAAAATACGCAGTAAGCCAGGAATAATGCTAATAAAATTAAATAGATTACAATTTCCTTGTTCTTCACAATAAGGTCGTATAAAAACGAACGCGTTATCATCACAGATTTCGTTATGAAATTGGTATGTCCCCATTTTGCTTGGCCATTTTTCTGATCGTCTTGCTACAGAAGGAAAACATAATATTTTAATTCGTTAATCTCAATGCTCCCCGCATGTGTTATTGATGATTTTGAATCAATGGTTAGCCATACCGAGTCTTTAAAAAGACCTAAGTTTAGCTATACAGAATGACACAAAAGTCGATCTGTTTCTCGATCCTAGTACGATATGTACAGTAAAACCTGTTAAGAGTGACCACTAAAAAATGTTATGTTGGTGACTGTACACAGGTGGTCACTATACAAAGAATGTCTGAATTAAATTAAAATAATGAAAATGTACACTGCACTTATACACTTAGTAAAAAACCACAAAACCAAAAAAGTACAGAATCATCATGTCCAAGGGTTAAAGCAAGATGTGGCGTGACTCATCTGTTATCTGGTCCCTTTTTAAGAGGTAGGCCCTACATTGGCAATGTAAAAATTGCAAAAAATACAACACACACCGGTCACTGTACACAATAGACAGGTGGTCACTGGTCACTATACAGATAATTTTTAAAAAGAAAATATACACTAGATAAAATAATGGTCACTTTTTCAGGTTTTACTGTAATTGAAATTACTCATTGAGAATTGGTTTCGATGACATTTTTACACTTTAAATTTAAGCCTGTGTACCTCACAATTAAATCACAACTACAAATTGTATGTTTCCGAATATGTTTCGAAGTGGATATTTTAAGTTCAGGTTTCAGGTAATAAGTTACGAAGTTGTAGTCTAGTTGTCCGGGTTATCTCGCTAATCTATGCATGTATGTTTTGAGCATTTAATTTACACATCGTATATTATTAAAGAGAAATTGGGTAAAATACAGTCCCACTTTATGGTAGATCAACAAAAAATGAATTCGATATAAATTTAAGACTCCATCTATGTGGCCATATTTGACTACTACCATTATTCAGTCATGGTACAGTAATTAGGAACATTTGGACAATATAATTTTTTGTGTAGCACTAACCTCCGTGTCAATTGGCTCGAGTACGGCATCGTAGACTATAGCTTGTTTCAGTTGGCGTAAATCTTTCATGGATACAGTTTCAAATTCATCATCGTCGTCGTTTTGAAACACAAGTTTTGGAAGTTTTCGTTTCTCAATGCCAGAATTTCTGTTTGCTAAGTTGTCCCATTGTCCGTTTGTCCTATTAATTTCATCCACTTCCGTTGTCCCTTCCTTTTTCGAAGTATCTTCAAAACCGACATTTTCGAAGCCGTTTTTTTCCGCCGCATTTCCCAAGCCGTTTGAAACATGTTCTGGTTCCGACATTTCTATAATGAAATCATCTTTTGTTCAATCTATATCCAATCTGTTCTGAAAGGCTTTTTCCGCAGCATTGTGTTTCTTATACGGCACGTACAGCATTTTTCATTATGAAATATAATTGTCCTCTCAAATTAAACACTTCATCCAAATGAAAACAGGTCTACGTATTGTTATATACATGCATGTAGGTATTATAGGTTTGCATTGTCACGTTGGCGTATACATTAGTGCCAAAACGCTAATTGGTATACTATTATTTATTTTCCAGCCAAGGACTTTCTGCGTGTGAAGAATAGTTTCCAGGAATTTTCTGTCCGGTTTTACATGCACTGGAATTATCTGTTTTGAAAACTAACTTTGAGGCTAAGAAAGTAAGATAGATTATACTAATTTTTAATAAAAGAGCAATGCGTAAATATTCACCTACCATTAACCTCCTCGCACCGCACTGTTACGAAATTGAGACTGATTTGTACGCTATCTTTACAATTTCCAATTACTGTACAACATTTTATATCAGATTCGCCTCAATAGATAAACTGTTGCAAATTAGCACGAATGGTATCTGTTAGTTCGAGTTTTTACGCTTACGATAGTTATTTTCATTACGACACAGATACCGATATTTATACCGATTAATTATACCGACATTTAGACGAGAGCATCACGCTCTAATCTCCGTTGTTTTCAAAATGAAAGTACATGTATGGATACAGGACTTGAATGAAGATATTTTATGAAAGCCAATAGAGCTGCTTTTGATTCACAATCTCCAGATCACTTTTCATAAGTGCCAACCAGACTGAGTTATGCTTTCCGATGCACCAAACTTTACCACATTATTAGGTGGACATCGCATACATTTCTTTTTTTAAGCTTCTTTATATTATTCTGGAATTTAACGACGCCCAAGTCGTAGAAAATTTCATTATTGATTTATCATATTCCTGCTAACTTTAATGTATTTCGTTATTTTTATCACCTTGAAGCGCGTATAGTGTCAGATCTATACAAATAAACTGTCGGGTTAACTTGCAATGGAAGGATCACAATGTTTTTTGCTTGAAATTAATGCGTTTCCTGAAAGTCAAAAGTATTCAGTATGTCAGTTATTGTTTTCTATTCTATTCTATTCCGTTACCAGTTAAATCGAGTGAAATTTGATATTATGCTAAAAACCTGCGGTATTTACCTAATATTAGTGCAAAGTATTTGTTAACAAGCAGGGCTTTATAAATTAAATTCAATATGTCGTTAAACGTTTTTTATATTTCGGATTAAATAAAAGGTTCATAAAGTATACAGTAAAACCTGTTAAGAGTGACCATACCCAAAAAAATGCAATGTTGTTCACTGTACACAGGTGGTCACTATACAAAGAATGCCTGAATTAAATTGAACATGTGCACTGTAGGCTACTTGTAGCCTACATGTAGACTGTAATACAAGTAGTAAAAAACCACAAAACCAAGCAAAGTACAGAATCATCAAAACCATGCGCATTACATACAGTATATTTATTGCCTTATTACGCATTTGGTTTTCTTAAAGAAAAAATTATCAAGTTTTCCTTGTTTTAAATGCTTTTTACTTCTTATGATCATGTTTTCAGTGATTTTTTCGATCTGAATAACATGATTGGCTGAATTATTTATGAACCACTGGTGTTACAACAGGTTTTAAGGTGATTCATCCGTTATCTTGTCATTTTATAAGGTGCATTAACAATGTAAAAATTGCAAAAAAGGCAACACACACTGGTCATTGTAAACGATAGACAGGTAGTCACTATACAGAGAATTTTTATGAAGGAAATGTACACTAAAAAAAACAAAGCATTAAAAGTGGTCAACATAAACAGATGGCCACCATTCAAATCAGGTGGTCACTTTTCCAGGCTTTAATGTACAAGTGTACACTTGTATATACTGTAGGCCTACATAAAGCGTTGAACTAATTTCGCATGAATCCTCTGGTTTTGGTCTAGCCGTTAAATTGGATTCAAAGAACGAAGCGAAGCTTCAGTTCGATTTAGGTTCTTTGAAAAAATTATAAGGATTTTTTTTTCGATGAAATTTGGTAACATCGTCATACAATAATTGGCTTCATGTTTCGTATCTAATGCTCATAATGTTTTTTACATACATTTGCAACCAAGAACAACAAAAAAAACCTACGATGAAGCAAGTTTTCGGCCCTAAAGGCAAAGAAATGAATTTTGGCATTTAGAGTTCACAAGAAAACAATAACACATACAGTATAGGCCATAGTCGAAGTAATTAAGTTGCCGAAAGCAAATCGAAAGTTTGCGTTAACCGTGATTCGGATTACTCGTTAATCTTATCTGATAATACGTATCTACTTTAAAATAATGAATAGCTCGATGATAAAATGTATTATGAAATTCTCGTTATAATAGAGTAAAAAATTGCTTAACTTACATTGATATGCCGCTGTATGGCGTGCAACTTGAAAGCCATACTTTTGTTTTCGAAAAGAAAAATTGCGAGACAAAATTCTGCGAATATATTTATTTAATTTTGTATAAATTTCGTGTAAACGTTAGTTTAAATTAATATACCAAATTTAATCAAAATGGGTAAAAATAAGTTCTATTTTACTGTAAGCTACTATATACGCACTTTTAAGATCAAATATTTGTCCAAACTTTTTCCGTCCGACAATAATTTGATTCCTTTATTTCTATCAATATAGCAACCCTTTTAATCGATATTAATCTAAAGCTTTAAATAAAATTTTGATCGCGTAACTTTGAAAAGTCAGAGTATCATTCAGAATTGGTTCAGTTTTCCGATAAGGCAGCTTCAATTGAGAGAATCCTTTGAATATGTAAATCAGGACATGTCCATATTTATCTAAATTAAATAAACATTGGCGTTTTTAAAGTAAAGCCAGTAATGTTTATTTGAAAAGAAGCGAAATGACTTGCTTTATTTAAAAGTCATGCATCTTCGAAATACGTGTTTGTATATGCTGACTAGATATATGTACAGTATCTGAAACATTGTTTTTAAAAATGGACACCACTGAGTATACATTCTCGGCCAAATTAATCTATATCTCATCATTCTTTGAGGCAAATAAAAATCGCAAAAAAAAGGTTTTCATCTTGGAGTGTCTAAAGCTCTGATGAATAGTCAATGGATGAGTATATTCGATGCGCGCATGCGTCAATATAAATCCATAACGATCTTAATAGTTCGTCATTCGGCATCTCCCAAAAGCTCTCAGTGTCTAACAGATCACTGCTAATGAGAGCTACTGCATGTATTTATCTCTAAAGAGCGTCAAATGCTGACATTTTCAACTGGATTTTTAATCGCGACCCCCGCTGTCATCGATGACTTATAATGTAGATATTGTTTGAAAAAGCAATGCAAATGGCATCTTGGTACGAGGGTTTGGCGAAGTGCTTCGATAAACACGTGGATCTTCCAAAAACAAGTGGTAAGTTTCGTGCTTTTAAGTCCCTCATCTATAAGCTCGATCGTATTTACTATTATTGTACCAACAATATCGTAAATATCATAAATGATCTACGCATGAATTCACGAAGATATCGTTTTATCTACATGTATATGGGCGCGTTTATCCTTATTCATTTTTAACGCACGTTTGACATTCAGTATATGTATGACAAGCTGTCAAAATGTTTCGTTTAGACTCCTAATAGCGAGTATCCAAAACTACATGTACTGTATTGTAGAACCCTCGGTTGCGTTCAACAACTTATTTAACGGGCTCTAATAATCCAGGTCCTTTATTCACTTTATTAATAAATGGTCTTTAACTGCATGCGTGGTGATAAAGTTAAGGAGCGTTTAAATTGGCTAACGCGATATACAACAAAAAAATTGTAAAGATATATTTCTTGATCGTGATTTTTAACAGACGTTGGGTAAATTCGTCATTATTCGTACGTGGCTTATATCCAAGTTTCCACACCGAAATTCAACTTGGTTCGTCTTGAACATATTACGAAAAGCGTATTTTGGTATTGTTGTTTATGCATTTGTGCATTTACATGTCCATGTATATTTTAGGTATACATATATATAGTCAACTATTTGGGACCAGAGGTGGTTGACGTAAGTGAAAAGTTCACATAAGGGAGGTTTAAATTCCAACCAATAGAAAACCAATTTAAAAAAAATAGGAAACAAGTCAATTTAATATTCTAAGTTATGTTATCACATTACAAGTACGTGTGTATCACTTTAGTTGGGCAGGTTTAATAACACTGCCCGTTTCCGCTTTGAACTCGGTATGGGACATCTAAGTGTACGCCGCATTCGTTGGCAAGTAAGAAAGTTAAAGTTTTTGACCACTAGCGCCAACCAGTGGCTAACAATTGGTAATGCATTTAAATTACCAATTGTTTGCCCGCTGGTTGGCGCTAGTGGTCAAAAAAATTAACTTTCTT
>JAQGBX010008727.1:0-10309 GCA_034698745.1 Megaphyllum sjaelandicum
TATACTTCCCGGACGGCCATTTTAAAACGTCCCCGTAAAAATGACCGCCAAATTGGCGCCATTTGCAGCGCGCCAAAATGTGGTCCAATCAGAGAGTGCCTAGGCGAAATGTGGTTAAGAATGAAAGCGTGGCAGAGGCTATAAATATGCAAGCAGCGTGTGTACTATAAAACGTACAACGAACGGGTTAAGTGCGCAATTGAGATAAAGAAGAAGCCTCGTTTCATTTCATTTCTTGGATTTAATTTAATGCGAATTATCGACCAACGGAGGCGCTGTGACGTCAAAGCGTCACGTGACTCAATACCCCCCAGCTGACGTCACCGCGCCAAATGCTTACATTCCGATATGGCAAAAACAAGGATAACGTTTTGCATTAATCTTCAGCGTAAATTCACGCTGTCTTAAAACGTTCTTATTAATCAATTTTATACTTGTAAAACTTGTAGCATGGTACAGTTTTCAGTTAAAAATATCACTGTCACAAAGCGCACATTAAACCATAGTTTCGCCCATGAACGGGGGTTATAATTGCTCGTGTTAATGATTGCATCGAATGGATTTAACAAAGATATTTCCTAATGATTTTATACTGTAAATATCATGGCAGCATGCAGCATGTTATGAATTTACGAGTAACCAATAAACCGTCGATCAAAACAACGCGCTGATATTAAATTTTATTACTTGCTCACGAATCAATCATTTAAAAAGATTTTCTTCAATTAAAATATTTTGATTTTGTTCCAAGTTGAAGTTTCTCGTATTGTCCAATTTCGTAAATGCTGTAAAACAAAAGAAGAAAAAAACATTTTGCTCCCTTAATTGTTATTTGCAGCGTTTACGTAAATATTTTATTTTTAAAATAAAATTTATAAAAGATACTTAAAACGAAACGAGACACGTACAAAACAGGCCTCAGATTAATTTAAAAACAGAGAAACATCAATAGTCCAGACCAAATAATTGGTTGTGAGAAATAATCGAATCGTAATACAATCCAACCCCTCGAAGATGGATAGAATTAATTTCAGGCCATTTAAGGCTATAATGAAGAGCGTTACCGGAAATCGAAACAGCGCGGTCAGTGCTGCCAGATACAGCATTCGAGCCAAAGCGCTAGGTAACAGGCTTCGAACGCAGCCGAAGGTTAAGGGGCAGCCAATAGCATCCCCACCGGAAGTCGTCGCTCGACCATTTCCCGTAATCATTTCTCCGCACTCTTCTGCAGGCCTGACCTTTGACTCAATAGCGCGCGTATTAACGGAAGAGGATGCAGTTAGGGGGGTGTCAAAGGTTAAAAGTGAATTGCGTCCTACCTGCATGACTGTCGTTAGTTGACCGCCCCCTGCACCCCGTCCGCCTGTACACTGCTGCCTTTGGTCGATTGTTTGTCCTGTTCATTTAACTCTTTAATCGCCTGAATTTCCTTCTTCAGTTTCATTCTTCGATTTTGAAACCATATTTTGATCTGGCGTTCCGTGAGGCAGAGGGCGTGGGCCATCTCTATCCGTCTCCTCCGCGTCAAATAGTGGTTCGTGTGAAACTCCTTCTCCAATTCCAGCGTCTGGTAACGCGTGTACGTCTGACGACCTCGCCGTCGAAGACCATTCGCACCTGCTTTAATCGAAAAAACGAAAAATTAAACACGAAAACACCTGTTGGCACAAATTGCAAGTTTTTAGTAAAGACAGAAATATATATAGAGGGATGGGAGAAGCAGATATAAGAGATGAGATATGAGAATGGATACAACAGCGTGTCTGCAATTATACACATGTAGGACGACACCTGGAGAACGTTCGATAACACGATACGGTGCATTAAGTCGCGGAAATGAAAACCACCCTAATTTGCATATCGTCGAACATCTTAAAGAGTCATCAAACCTAGCTGTAGTCGTCCCCCAGGAAATTTCATTTTCAACTTCCCTGACTTTTCCAGGTTTTAAACGAATTTCCCTGACCGATGACAATGTCAAAATTGACACGTTACGATGTTATCCACAAGTTTGAAAAATCGATACGGGAAAATGTTCAAGATTTTGCAAAACTTTACTTTGTTGAAAATTTGACAAATTTTTATTCGGAAAATATAGAAAACTTTTAAAAGTTTCAGCTCCGAAATGGTTTAAAGTTTTGCAAATGTCTCCTCAGAAAGTGTTGAAAACTTTGCAAAAGTTTCAACTGTATTTTTTAGTACAGATTTGTAAACTTGTGCTCAGAAATTTGTACTGGGAAAATGTTCAAAATTTCGGAAATGGGCCCTGAGCTAACCCTGAACGTGGAAACATTACTTTTGGACGTTGAATTTTCCTGACTTTATTATAAAAGTAAGTCATTCTTCCAGGTTTTACAAGTCTGGGAGAACCCTGAGATAGGTACACACCAGGGAAACTAACGAAACTTGCTTTCCGTAACTGGAAACTCCAAATTCGGAAAGTCAATTAACGCAAGGTTTGGAAACCAAGTTTTATAGGCAAAAGTTTCCTCGGGTGTTCCCACCTTAAACACGTCGTCTGTCGCGTATACTCGCAAGGTTCTAAACATTTTTTGTTTTTTGATTGCCCTATTTATTAAAAACAATAAAACTTGGATTTTTTTTACAAACAACAATTTTGCCTCGGATTCAAGAACATCATTTCGTTTCACCTCCCAAATCATTTTTCGGTGATCGTAATGACCGATCGAACAACAGAATCATTAGAAACGTTCGTGCCAATCTGCATACAATATAGCGTGTACAGACAGCTGCAAATGTTTGGTGACATTGGCACGATGCCACGCGGATTTTATGGCCCAATTACGCATTTTTGCAAGGTGGGATTAAATTATAGCTGCCGGGTCTCTATCATAAAACTGAAATCCATCTTCGAATTAAATTCTTCATTTTGGAAGCCCGACATGTCGTACGTATGATACGTAACTCGAGCAAAATGGAAGTTCCTGCACGATGATTTAGTCATTAAGTGCTTAATATACTGTACCTAAAATGTACAACAATTTCTGCACCATATACATGTACATGCCATGCATTTCTCGAGTGTCAGGTGTTTTTGTTGCAAGCGTGCATTATGGATTTTTTTGAAACTTTCAATTTCTTTCTTTTTTGTTTTTCATCCTCTTCAAAAAAAATAAAAAACAACTCCGAAACCTCGGATTTACCGCGAGCGAGTTGAATAATAGTTTGATGTTATATATTTATCCACTCCGAAGGCAAGCATTTCCCCCTTTCTCACTAAATAACTCGGAATGCGGGGCAGAGTGGATGAGACTCCGCTGTAGTGCAGTGCGATGGTAGTGTAGTGCGGGCATTTCTGTACATGTATATACAGTACGTGCGTCGGAATGGGATAGTAGCGAATGAATTATATTGCAGGGGGGACAAAAATGGCTTTTCAAAGAAAATCGATGAGAAGGTCAAGTGGGAGTCATAATGCAATACCGTAGCACGCATGCGTACCGAAAGTTGTAGCGTCAACCACGTGCATGCTGGATGAGGGTGGAATATTTTTAAAAAAACTCGCCCCATCAACGCCCTCCACATATAACAAAGCGGAAAATGGCAACCTCGGCCTCGCTATAACGCTCTTGAACGAGTCACTTCATTAGCGCGAGCGTTTTTAATGAAGTTAACTTTAATTTTTTTTTAAACAAAAATTGTTGCAGCATCCGCAACAGGAAACCCTCATTTTGGGCAAACCTTCATAACATAAGGATACTACATGCATCAATTTTATAATAATTAAACAGTATACTGCATTTAAAATCAATAGTACGGCATCACATTGTTATATCGATTTTTGAATTTGAATGCATTTTGTTTAATCAGACGAGGGCAAGATAAGACAAGTTCAACGAGGTGTGGCTAGACAATATCGAGTCATTTGGGTCTCTCAGCTCGGATCTCAGTGGGATAAACGAGGATCCTAGTCTTCGGCCTATCAGAGGGATCTTGGGGAGAAAGCAAAATCACGATCGAAGGCGCTCTGGCTTCCAGCCTTTTGGGAAAAAATGGCAAAAAGCCAGCCATCAAAAAGATATAGCCATGATACATCGTGGCATACTTGCATATCGAGCGTGCTAGTGGTTTCACTGCAAGTTCACTGACTTATGATCATAAAACCACAAAAGTTGATGAATTTTACTCGACATTACCCATTTTGATAATATTATACGATTATCTCGGTTTATACTTTGCGGTATATACATGTACATGCATGTATGTCTCGCTCATCATTATTTAGGTCCTCCACCTTCACAGAGAGATATAGTTAAATTCACATTCTAAAAAACAAATTTTGGAACACGCCGTTTTTCCAGATATAACTTTCCTCGTTATAAAAGAAATAAAGGAAATAAAAAAATTGCTCAGATTATCCGAAATATTTTCTATGATTCATCATTGCTACCAAATATACATTGAAGGTTGACGTTGGAAAACCCAAAATGTTTGACCTTCATTAAAGGACGCATTTCGAGCATGACAACATTCGTGACGAGACACTCAAAGATTATGCTGCGCAAATAACAGAGATTGCGTACTTTTTGAGAAGGCTGCAAGACTGATCGTAGAAATTTAAGGCACAACTGCGCACTTGTCGCATTGACCACAATAATTCAATCGGCGTGTCCGATGTGGAGCACGCTGGACATTGGGCAAGCTGCCAGATAAGACAAAAAACTAAACAATTGTGTTTTTACGATGGACATGATAAAACGGGGCCAAAAGAGAGAAAGAGAACAACCCATGAAGAGCCATTATACATTTGGACCAAATCAACAAAAAAAAAACGAGTGGCAATCCGTGTCACCAAATTAATAACTTTTATGAAAGTAATCGACATATTATACATCGTGATTCCCTCTCCAAGTAAAAAAAATATATATATCATAAATCTTTTTCTATATGTATAGAGCTGTCATTGCTGTACAAAAGACAGGGCACACTGAGACGATCGAATCTCAAGTAACGTCAAAATTGGTTCGTTTAAACCATAGTTCGTATTATATCAGAAGTCTGACAAAACATGACATGCAAATTAACGATAAGAATTAAAAGTTTCATGAAGTCCTATAGTATATATTCTACACTCTAAAAAAAGGTGTACCATATTGCACCTTTTGAGGTGCAATCGCATGCTACACCGGTGGCACCTTTCTGGGTGCCATATTGCACCTAATAAAAGGTGCCATTTAATGCACCTTTTGGGAGGTGCCATTTAATGCACCTTTTGGGAGGTGCTATATAGTACCCACAAAGGTGCATTTTATTGCACCTTTTGAAAGGTGCTATAATTGTCCCAAAAAGGTGCATTTTATTGCACCTTTACACGTAAGCGTATGAACGAGAATGTGTTGCAACATTTATCGGGGAATTCTCCATTAAAACGAACATATTTTATTTTCATATTGTCTATTTTCGTTTCAACGCAACATAGTGCGAATTAATGTCCGATCGGTAACTCTAAAATTCATTCGTTTTATACGAACAATTGTAATACCCGAAATCTGCATAAATTCGTCTTACGCGAAAAAATTGGAATCATTCGTCCATAAATAGAACGGGGACTGGAAACTAGTTCGTAATTTCAGAAATTTGTATAAATCGAGTTCTTCATATAGTGAGGTTCTACTGTAAATGAAATTGCTTATACAAAAGTGTACTTACATGCACATGATGATAAATGTGATTTTCCCGAAGTATATATGTTAACGTAGAAAGCTGCTAATAGTTATAATGCAACATTCCGAATGTACATATGCAGTTGAGTTCTTTAAACATTAAAACTGCTAGCCGCCGCAAGGTGGCGGCGCTGTCCACCGGTCACTTCAAGCATGCAGCATTAAGATTTAAGGTCCGCGAAGCTGACCGACCACCTGTATTTGAAATTCAAATTTTTTTTTGCTAAACTGCAATATAACACGGAGCCTATATCTGGTATAGAAGATTCACGAGTGCAGAACCCAGATAGGCATGTATCACATTGTTTACAAATTTATGTGCGCGAATAAATGCATAGTACATGAGCATCGGCGCGATGCAGGGCTCGTATAAGAAAAATAAAGCCGCTCTCTCCCTTTAAGTCATATTGGGCAATAATTTTGCAGATTCAGCCGCTGATAAGTCCCCAGCAGACCAGGATAAACGACGTGACCTGGCAAGGCTGCAATTTTTGATAAAAATGTTAGGAACTATAGCAGATAGCGACGTCCTAAAATTACTTCACCGTATATATATACAGTACATCCCGAGCAAAAGGAGTGGGAAATTAAAGGGTGTGTTGGGGGAAAAGGGACCATGAGGAAAGTAATAAATGTCCCATTGCCGAATAAACTATATAACACCGCGCCAGGCAAACAAAATGGACGCTGCGCGTGCGGGGTAATGGCTCTCCAAAAATGAGCTGAAAATGATGGATGCCGATGGAGGTAAATACAATAGAAATGAAATTGAGGGAGGAAAAATGACATTGCCTTAGTCCAAAAAAAAAAAAAAAAAAAAAAAATTACGCAATTGCTCGTATATTCTGGGAGATACGCGCCATACGTTTTTGCTCGGTACAAAAATGTCAAGGTATACAAAAAAAAATATATTTTATCCACTTCTTTTGTCTGTAGACCGATGCGATATAGCCTACTGTAGGCCTTATGTTTTGTTTTCCACTCACGTTAAGCAATTTTTTAGCTTTCAATTATTCCTCAGGGACAACCGTGAGGAGGTGGATTGTTTTTTCGAATCAATGTTGGTTTCTCCTTTACTTCAAACCTCAGGTTTAAGTTATTTGATTTTCGTATCCTCGCGCGCTTTATTCCGATAAAAAAACATCCCAGTTCACTTATGATGAAATGGAAAAGTACTACATTGGAACCTCGTTAAGAAGACCTCGTTTTAAACGAATTTAATGTATAATATATAGTACAAACTCATTTCCAGTCCCCCGTCCTATAAGGCATGGACGAATAATGTTAATTTCATTACATGTAATTGTTTAAGAATAACGCCTAAAACGGATCGATACATGCATGTAGGCATATCACAAATGTTCGGCCAAAATGAACTCGAAAGTTTTTCCACGTTTCATCTATACAGGCTTGATGTCCAATTAGCAGGGCGGCCACAAAATTTTCAATTTCCCTAACTAAAATCCAAAATTTCCTGACCAAAACGTAAACGTTATACATGTAATGCATATCAATTTTTTTGCGATAATGAAAAATAAAATACCAATTGCAATGAGAAGCTTGGCAAAACACTATAATGTAGATTTTGTTCAGACTGAGTGCAGGGATGGCATTTTGCTTTTATTTGGGAAAATTCTCTGACCACTCACAAATTTCCCTGAGATTTCCATGACTTTCATGACCACATCTTCCCCCTGAGTTCCCTGGCCTGTGGCCACCCTGAATCAGGGAAGGAAAAATCATTATCAAAAACATTTACAATGAATTTCCACGAACTAAAACACCGGTCAGCATGCACGTGCACAAAAAAGTCCTTCAAATAAGGTCACTTTCTAGGCCTCATTCTTGGTGAAGAATGTTCGCTGGCCATTTAACATGCATTTCGGTGGGGTCCTCTATACCATCAAAAGCGTGGATCTACAAAGCCGATGTTTGTACCATTTGTACGCAAGCCCCACAGGCACGAAATTAATAGGCCCATAAACAAGCGCGTACACAATTTCGTTAGAAAAAATAATGAAAACATTTTAAAAGTTTTACGTCCCTGTTAGCTCTTTATAAATTATCCCGCCACTTGAACCCCTCGTTTTTAGTGAAGGGCGATTATAAACGACCTTATCAAGGCCCCTTGATTTTTTTTTTTTTTTTGGCCGAGGATTCGCGCGCCAGATTTCATAATGACGTCGTAAAATGACAATTCCGGTTCACTCGACGACCATTTTGAACGAGATTTTCCGAACCATTGCACCTCTAGTTACACCGAAGTACTCGTAGGGGAGAAATCCCCAACAGAAAAAGTCACGAATGACAAACAGAGGCCAGCAAAGATGTAACACGCAATTGGTCTTACGACGACTATTGAACACAACTTACAAAAGGGTATTGCCATCGATGGAGTTTCGACAAAAAATATCAAAAAATCCACATTTAAATTTTTTTTTAATAATTCCGCCATTTAAATTCATCGTAGTTTCGTTATTATATTAATCTCCATCATGTTCGAGCAAGCATGCAGAAACTCGCAACGCTTCTCCTTCGATGCATTCATTTCCATACCATTATAATACGCGTGTTGTATTATAATATACATGTACCTGTACTACACGCTAAAGAACTTGTTAAAAAAGGTAAAACACCTGTGAAACGAGCATTGTGATTAGCTTTATTTTCAAGTTAATTTCACCAGACAGGATGTGGCAATTTTTAAATCTGCATGCGTCCATAAAATACGAGACAGTTTTCGATTCCTGCAATCAAGCGCTTTTTGGCTTATTAAAATTCATTATTTACGACAAAATCAGATAAAAATAAAAATTGCGAAATAAAATTAAGACTCGGAGCGACAGCAGCTTGTGGCCTTTTTCAGAAAAGGTAGTAAATTCCGGGCTTTCGCACCGTCATATATACGATGGCGCGATAAAACACGAAAAAGAAACAAGAAAGCAAGAGCCAGGCACACAGAAAATTCAATTTGAAAGCCAATAATTCAATTTAAGAAAGGGGAATCTAGCATTTAAGACAGCAAATAAGGCTGACACCGATGATAAAAACAGAGCACACAAACCGTTCATTTTGCCGTGCCGTAACGGTTCTCCAGCTCCTTCTATAAATCAGTCGACAATAATAGTTATTTCATTTAAGTGCAGTGCACATCACAGATAAAACACACAAAAGATCTTAACTGGACCAGAACACGGAAAAGAAGAAGAAAAAAAACGACAGATAAAAAAAAGGCCGAAATTTATGGGAAAACGATGGCAAAAGTCAATTCGATTGGAAAATTCAATTTCTCGCACTCGCAAATCCTTAACTCGGGGAAAGTTTTCATGGATAGCTATTTAAAATGGAGCCATTAAGTTCGATGGAACGTCCAATGAGCATAAACAATTGTAGCACATGCATGCTTAATTTAGTACTTCATTATAATATATGTTATCATTTTCAAAGATAAAATATATATTAAATATGTGTATTCACATGCAGTGTACGTCATTTTTAAAATCTATCAAATGGTATTGAATATCACATTGCGATCATCTTTTACAGTATATACAGTATACAAGCTGGACGGTGTGGCTATGCCTAACGTTTTGCGTCATCACGTATGCAAAACAAGAAGAAAGTAACCTTCCGCTATAACCGCGGCCCCGGAACCAGGCATACATCCATCCATCCATCCATCCATCCACCCACAACCAAACTAACACACCGCTCTTCTTTATATACATATGGATGCATGCTGTATACCGTAACTACCTCATGTTTTATACATGTTTACAGTATAAAACAGGAAGTTACATCACTTAATAACAACTTTAGAGAAAGATCGAATTTCTCCTCTAAATAGCCCCCTAACAACCTGTATTGAAGGTAAACCACAATGCATCGACTATCAGTCAGATCAGGTCATTAAATGTAATGACCAATTATACAGGAATTTCGATTTATGCCTTATGCCTGGTCTCTTATAGTTAAAGATTTCAAGAAATGAATGCAAATCTGTATACATATACGCTTTAAAATTGTGTCGTCATGTTACTCGAATATTAGCACACACTCTGTGACCCACATGTCACTGAAAGGCATGTTAATCCGCATCAATGACAAGCAATTAAGGTGTGTGTTTTTTTCACAACACAATTTCAACTCAGAACATCATGCTATACAAAGTTTTGGGCATACACGTTAATGTACTTTAAAACACACCCCTTGCAGCTCGCACAGCATCTGAAATTCTCAAGCTCGGACAATTCCCATCTCGTCGCACAATGGAGTAGCTCTACACTTCACTACATTTCGGTCGCTTGTCGTGGCAATGTCCTTTTGTGTTTGGTGCAATTTATACGAAGGAAGCGTGTTTAGTGAACGCATTAATCTGACACCTTTTACGCTACATCCAATAGGATAAAAGCTCACCTCTAGAGGCAGGCGAGGTCATCGGAAGACTTCAAATTGAGAGATAAATTATTTCAGGCACTCAACCATCTTGAGTACAATGTACAGAGTCGACAGGAAGTAGTTCTTTGGAGCAGAAAATCGCCGTAGAAGTTAGTGGCTTATTGATTCTCTCTTTTATAGGGGGTACGAGGATTGAAAAACAGTCACGCGTGGAAATACTGCTATAC
>JAQGBX010008728.1:0-10309 GCA_034698745.1 Megaphyllum sjaelandicum
CACATCCGGCTCCCAGCTACCTCCGGAATGACTCCGATAGGGAGGGGCCCAAAAGGAGCACAAAAAGGTAACCTATCAAGACCCATTGAAAAAAAACAAAAGGATGTGCTTTTGGCACGAGCCATGCTACCCTTACAAAGGTAAGGATAACAGAAAAAAACACGTTCGTCCTGGTTCGTCCGGACATCGTGGACCGCGTCTGCGCCAGCGACCAAGAGTTCAAGTCTCTTGGTGGAGGCGGCGAGTATCGCTCGGCCGGTCGCTGGTAGCCGCCGAAGCCACAGGTCCTTCAGGAGTGCATCGCCTACCTTGAACCGGCCAGGCCGCGCATCTCGCGGAGAATTTCCGAGGGCCGCTTGTCGCCTAAAGCCACCTCGTGGAGCAGGGTGTGTAGGCGCTCGGATTCCGGCACGGTGAATCGCCAGATCATACATTCCTTAAGCGCTGCGTATTTTTCGACTGCGGGAGGATCTTCCAGAATTTCACTTAACTGCGCGGCAGTGTTCGCATCTAATGCTGCGACCACGCGGTCGAATTTCGTCTTGTCAATGGCGATCCGTGAATTCCGGAACTTGGCTTTAATGGTATTGAGCCATATCTTCGGGGTCGCCTTCCAGAACGCAGGAGCGCGGAAAGAAACGTGTGCGACGTCCATGGAGTCCAGCATTTCTTGATTGTCCGTCATGTCTCCGTCCAAAAACGCGAAAACGTCGAAGGCTGTTGTTCACCCACGTAGGCCGCGCGTGCGATGTCGCAGAATCACGTCTAGGTCACCAATTTGGCTTTTTTGGTAACGGAGCGAAACAGAGAAATGCGGTGGTTATATATGCGATTTATTAACACTATTTACAATGAAGAACAAAGAACATAAAACTGATTAAAGAGAACGATACGCGAAAATAACAAAAGAATTAAACTAGGCCTCGTGGCTGATGAAACGATGACGTTGGGAAGAAGGACTAGTGCGTGCTGAGTCACTTGTTCTGGAGGTCGAGGACGCGCGTGCGTCCAAGTTAAAGGACAAAACGAGAAGGTCGAGGAAAGGTTAACGGTAGACCTTTATAACCCGGCCAGGAGGTCACTCCCGTAACACATTCGTGGAGGTCACTCACGTGACCCGTGGCGCTCTAGGCCGAGGCTGTAGGTCGACCACAAAGTCCGTCTGCGGATGCCACAGGAGCATTTTAAAACCACATTGCTTAGTGGTTTGGATCTTTTGTTTCCAAAAAGTTAGTCAGCTCCAACATTAAACCATTTGATACACAACTGAAATTTGGCGAATCCTTAGACAGCAACGAATAGCAAGGAACAAGCTGCGGCATAGAGCGAACACTACGTTGAAAAAAATTTACTAAATTACGATCAGAGCTTAAAAAACTGCTTTCAAAAACACATTTAGTTTAAAAATACAATCTGAGGAACTTCCCTACAGTGTAATCCTAATTTATTTGGAAATATGTCAAATCCTTGCAAAAAAAATATTAGTGTTAATGTGCTGATTAACAGTAACAAACAAGCTGGTATTTGTGGAACAGTTACTGCCCAATTTCCTAATTTCATAGTGTGTTTACTATCGAGGATGGACAAACTAATGCCAAAAATAGTGGTTTGTGGACGTTAAGTGCTTAATCTTCTTTTATCCCTGAATAAAAATAAATCATCAGGACCGGAAAAACTCTCACTTAAGAGTTCTAAAAGAATAATTCCACGAAATAACTCCATTCCTAACTGACCTGTTTTAACATTCATTAGATTATGGAACAGTTCCACAGGAATGGAAGGATGAATGCATCTGTCCCATTTTTAAATCTGGTTCTGAGTTGGATCCAGCCAATTATCGCCCCATATCTCTGACTTCTGTAATTTGTTAGATGTTGGAGCACATAATCTATACAAATATCATAAACCATTTAAGTAGCCATGCACTGATCACTGATACATAGCATGGTTTTAGAAAGGGTCGATCTTGCGAAACCCAGTTAGCTTTTTTTGCACATGAAATTCTGGCTAACCTGGATGTGGGAAAAGAGGTTGATGTTGATTCATTGACTTTGCCAAAGCATTTCATACTGTTTCTCACCAAAACTTAATGCTCAAATTGAAAACCTTTGGCCTTAATGAAGGCAATCTATTGTGGATTAAGTCCTTTTTGTCAAATCGTAGACAATAGGTTGTTATAGATGAGAAAGAATCTAGTTGGGTTAAGGTAAATATGGGGTACCACAGGGCAGTGTTTTAGGTCCTCTACTGTTGCTGTTATCTATTAACGAACTGCCAAATATTCTTTCTTGTAAATCTAAATTTATTGCTGATGATTTTGCACTATATGATAAGGTGAGTGTTGAGGATCCGTCTGTCTTGCAACAGGACCTTGACATCTTATCCAACTTGTGTGCTACATGGCAGCTCAAGCTCAATAAGAAAGTGTTTGGTCATAAAGATCTCCCATAAAAGGGCTAAAATCGCACCCAACTACAATTTTGGAGGTGTTTTTTAAATATTGTTTCGAGCATAAAGTACCTTGGGATCACCATCACGGATAAAATTAGCTGGGGTACACATTGACAAAATTACTGGCACAGCAAATCTACGCCTTAGATTCGTCCGAAGAATCTTCAGGAATTATTCTAAAATGTTAGAGATTGTATACTTATCATTAGTCCTACAGGGTGGGTGAAGCCCAGGAATTTAAAATGGTGCAGCGGAGAGTGGCTAGATTTATCATGGGCAAATATCAGCGAGTCGAGAGCGTTACCCAATTGATCGAGTGTCTCCATTGTGATTCATTGCGATTAAGACGGGAAGCTCAATTCATGGGCCTGTTTGAAAAATTTACTTTGTCTGGTAATACAATTATGTTGGAGGGAATCTTTAAACGCAACCACCGAGGTGGTAGAACCAGTCATTCTAATTTACTTATAGAACTCCGAGCCCATTCGAATTTATTTTATCTGTCTTATATGTATGTTGGAACTCTCTTCCAAAGGAAAGCCTTAAGCTTCACGAAATTCAATTTTGCAATGATGTTGGGGTCCACACTAACGCGGTGGTAACTACCAAATAATTTGGGTTGATGGATTACATACCACATGGTATTTATTTACTGATAGTAGGGTACTGAGTTGAATTGAATTAAATTGACGCACTATTTGCAAAAACAGAATTTTTTTTGTACATGAAAAAATGCAAAGGGGTTGAATGATCTATTTGAAAGACCACTTATACCACATACTTTTTGTGTACTGATAACTAAAAAAATGTTTATTTTGAACATTGTTTAATACAATTGTCTCTTAAGGTGGCTGCATTATCCCTTAGGGGTGATCCATAAATTATGTCACACTTTTTTGACTTTTTTTTAACACACCCACCCACCCCTTTGTCACAATTGTCGCAAATTTTACTACACCCCATCCATAATTATGTCACAACCCGTCGATACCCCCCTTCCCCTAAATATTTTTTAATAATTCTATATTCTTTTTTAATTGTCACGAGATAAGCCGATGAGATTTTCTATGTTTAAAGCATGCATTGGCTTAAGCTTCATCGGATTTCGGCTTACAATTTCTCAAGCGATGCGCTTTGCCGAGTATGTTTGCCGAAAAAGCAACTATCTAATCCCCGGCTGAGAAACGTCATGTTCGCCCCTTGATGGAACTATTAAATATTAATGTTCGGGTAAGTGTAAATAATGTCACTACAAGACCCAAATCTTTTTTCCCGACTGCTATTGAATATTTCAAATGTTAAAAAAAATTTAAAAAATTTTACTGCATATTTTTGACAGTTTAAAATTAATTTTGATTGTGTGATGTCACATTACCAAACCACCCACCCTACCCCTAGGTGTGACATAATTTTTGAATGGCCACTTACTGATTTTTGAAGGTGCTGCGTGATGTCATTTTAACCACGTCATATTTTACGACATACAAATTCTCAAAATTTTCCGTATTTTTCCATGATAAATTCGCTATATTTCCGAAAATTTTCGAGGACAATTTCCACGTTTGCCCAAGTATGAATTCGCAAACTTTACCACTTTTTCCCGGGAAGAAATTCACATTAACAGTACATTTACATTTACATTAACAGTACATACGGGAAGTTATGAATGATTCCTAACGCTTTTTTAAATTCTGGTGATTGTTTCAATTTAAAATAAAAATGTTGACAATTTGCAAATGGGAAAGTCACCTTTTTTTAACATTCACTTAAAATTTTATTTTAAATATTTATAGTTTGGTTGACAACTTACTTCGGAAATTTCCAATGGACAATGAATCACTTGTATACATTGTACCCTTATAATACACAATGGCTAATTAAATTTATTCTAAAGATAGGGCAAACCACGGTCAATTAATAAGAATGGTCATTGATTTATTAGTGGCTTATGGGTGAAGCCATAGTGAGCGCTTAGCGCTTGTTGTACGCTCGGCCCGACTGATAAGTTCATGTATGGAAGTCTAGAGGGGCCACGAAAGAAAATAACAAAGAAAATCGTAATCATAATGGCTGCGTGACGTCAAATGCATCATGTTTTTCTTTCGTGGCCCCTCTACACTTCTGTACTTATCAGTCGGGCCAAGTGTACAAGAAGCGCTAAGCCTTCACTATGGTTTCACCCAATCACTGGAATCATAAACTTACCCAGTGATGGTGAAAACCTCTCCGTCCAATCGATCTGCTTCTGGACTAAGGGCACACAAAGGGTTCTATACTCGGACGTGGCGTTATTGATGAAATTCACCAGGGCAGTAGCTGACCTTTTCACTAGTGGGTCAGCAGGGTCCACCTGACCCCAGTTTAAGCATGTGCACCAATGGGGTTCGATGCCAGCATCTTCGCACGTCCGGAGTTCAGGTACCTAAAACGAACCAAATAACCGAGTGTCCAATCGGAACTAGTGGTCAGTGGTGAAAACAGTTCCGGTACATACCTTATGAAAAAGGCTTATGCTACGAGCCATATGACCAGTAGTCTGTTCGCTATAATTTAATAAATGGCCAATGGTTGAATAGATATCAAACGGGCTAGTCAAACGCCCAGCATTGACTTGCAGGTTAGCCCACGCGTTAGGATGTTTCTTCTTGAACACGTCGGGAACAAGCAACGAGAAAAAAGGCAAACGCTCTTCGTATTTACCGTTTTTGGTTTGGCGAATTTCTGCAAACCTAAAAAGATAAATTTTGTTTGTGTTTCAAGATTTCCTAACATCAATTAGAGGAATTGATACAAATTTAGAAAATGTTTCCAACCATTTACATGTACATGCAATTTGTTTAGTTTTAAGTATATGCAGAATGTATTTTAAAGGGATTGGTTTCAAATAGGAGCGTGACCTCGCGCGGGCCAAAAATGGAACGTTGGAATCGCAATATGGCTACTCGCGTTCCAATCTACCATCGCGTCGCATTGAAAATACGCTAATCGAGCATTTCGGGAAAAGAATTCAACGCTATACATCGTAACGATTGTATTTGTCTGGAAAACGGTGTCCGTTGCCATTTTTTATGATATCGGAAAGTATAATTAGTCGTAATTTACGTCGAAAAAAAGCTGCTTCACTTTCTCGCTTCGTTGGAAATTTTTTACCTTGGACTTAACATTGACGATCTAACGTTAATTAATTTGATGCCGACCATGAACTCCTAAGAGTAGGCTACCCCTTATAGGGGTACTTAACACTGTAGTTTTGCCTGCAGTTTTGCCTGCCTGTAAGTGGTTTGAACTATTTTGCTGACCTTTACACGCGTTGACATCTAGATGTCATCTAGGTCAGAGAATCCAGTATTCCTATTGGCAAAACGGAAGTACAGTCAACTGCTGGGACCAATAAAATCTGCCAGGCAAAAACCGTCGGCAGATTTTCTTGGTGCTGTTTTTCCGTTTTGCCAATAGGAATACTGGATTCTTTGACCTAGATGTCACCTACTAAGGTGTCAACGCATGTAATGGCCAGCAGACCAGTTCAAGCCATTTACTTACAGCCACAACTGATTTGAGTATTACATGTATTTAATACTGACATTTTGTCACTGTGGCGCAACAGCCGAATTGTTTTATCAGTTACTTGCTGTAAAACCCGGCGTTGCCCGGGGAAGATTAAGTAAATCATAAACATTGACATGGGTAAAATGTTTGGGCGAAATGGTTTGTGACTGTCATGGCCTTGGGATTGTAACCTTCTGTTTTAGACTGAAATCATTTGTTTTGGTTGGGCCTCGAGTACAAGACAAACAAATTATTTTTGATCACATTTTATATCATTATTAAAGAAGTCCACATATACAATTAAATGTCTAAACTCTACATGATTACAATATGAAATAACTCAGAACCAAGTTTGGTATCTGAGTCCCTGACCAGGTCGGCGTTATATAATGTACTATAATTCTGGTTCATCTTACATGTGGTGGCTTGACTCGGGCTCCAACCTGCCAATTTGGGATCCACATGGCGATAATTGAATGTGATGCTCTTCCTTGCCAAGTTATCCTCTTTTAAATCCCTCATTGGAATCCTCTTTATACTTGATCTGAATAAACGAGGATGATCCGAATTTTTTCTCATCCCATGATCTAAAAGGTCGCATTGATAACGACCCCGATGTGCCAGGGTCACTCGAAATGTGCGTCTTCAAATTCACCTCCCTGCTACACGAGGACGTCCTCTTTGTAGAAGGTCGTAGTTCACGAGTCACGTGCGGTTTTCTCGCTGTAACGATTACGAGCTTGAATTTCTTAAGTACTGTCCGAATTTCTGAAATTGAGAAGAGCTACAGTACATGTAAAGCTCGAACAAGAATGAGCAAATTCTTCATGCTTCCTTTAATCTCACTTGACTGGTAAAAGGGGAGGTTCAAGGAGGACCAGAATTGGATTACCCCTCCTAAAAGGCTCGCTAATGTACAGCGTTGCCGGGGAAAATACGACCGAAACCACATTTGAGGTACATTTTATGGTTTGGTGGAAGCAAAAATGGACCCAATCGCTATAGAGTATAATTATCGCTAAGTTTTATGACAGAAAAGATCACTGTCGGCTGAGGATCGTTATCAGTTGTGAAACTCAGCACCTACAAGTTGTCGAATACATTAGCGCTTAAGAAAATCGGCAATTATTTATTATTATCCGATTCAGTCGTGTCCGACTCTAGGAGACCTCCTTTGGAACTGGTGGCCATGAAGTTTGCCGGTGAAAGTTTCACAAGGTAGTTAGTTCTCCTTTGCTTTCCCCATTTACCCGGGCTTTGGGACCGGCAACAGTTTCGAATCGTATTTTAATTGGCGTGTTGCATCCGCAAAGGGGATATAATGTTGCCATACGTTTTATCAGTTTACCCATAACAAAACTACATGCGTAGTATATCTGACGATAATTTTAATAATTTCAGAATCGATGAGTAGGGTATTTAAGATATTTTTTTTTTTTTTTTTGTGAAAAACGTTTGCATTACATATAGGAATGCTACCGTTAACGCAATCTTATCAACGGTAAAAATGGTACGTTAGTGCACGTAAATTGTTAATCGCAGGCATGCACGTGTATTCGAACGCGTACTCAATACTACCCTGATTTGCATGAAAATGTCGATTATGGCACGGTGGTAAAAAAGGTGCGCGAATGGCGAATGTTTGATCATGGGTGCCTCCACCGGAGGGGCGCCCCCTGCGGAGGAATGTGTGTTTCTTTTCGGAGCCTTTGCGCTGCCTTCCGACGCACTGCAGGAAGTCCGTATGTGCAATTGCTCACTCCATGCTGATGACCTCCTTTTGACCCTTCCCGCTGATCCTCCTTGTTCTCCTCCTCCTTTAAAGACGGTGAGCTTTTAGAAAAAACTTCGCCAAAGACCGCACTGGAGAAGAACCGCGCGTGATAACAATGATGCACGTGCATATAAGGTCCGATCGCACGATTCGAATAAGGACCTAAGATGCCCATCCCAAGTAGGACTGCCCAATGAAAATCAATATTTCCCGGTAATATCCGATTTCGATTTTTCTAAACTTATTTTACCGTACTTTTAATGCAGTTTTGATAGCTCGCACATCTATTTCACCGTAAGAATATAGTTCCAATAATTTCAATAAAGGGATCTTGTCCATCAGGTGTGCTCTTAAGAAGACCCTCGATGCAGATGCAGATGCAATTGATTTTCTTTGTACATGTATCTTACGTTTTGGAACTTTCTTTATCCAGTATAGTTTTGTTACATTTTCTGTGTTATCGATATTACTCACATTTACAAGTACAGTATTTTTGAAAATCGAACCTCGTACAGCTTAATGCAAATTTAATTGATAATGCGAACTACATGTAATTTCCAATTCCGGTTTAAGACGAACTCGGATAATGCAAATATCCAGATACCTGTACCACGAAAGAATTTTCGATTGAAAATGTCGCTAAAGAAACAAACAATCTGCGACATCAGATTGGTTTAGGCAAACTAAAATGGCGCGATACTAGAAATTGTGTAATAAAACATTGTTGCGTACGTGCAGCAATTTATTAGCGATTTATTCTAACATTCAGTTCTTATTTTTGACTTTTGATTACGGTTTAAACAAACAATTGTTGACGTCCTACGGAGTTCGTCTTAACGAGGTTCGACTGTATATAGCAGAAAGTGCACTAAAAGATTTTCCAAAAGCTTGAAATTGGAACGCCGCATTTTCGCGGCATTATTATTCTGGATCAACTAGTGACCGCTGGCACGGAAACTCCCGTTAAATTCAATTAACATTTCAGGATTATTGTCTGGAGGCCAGTGACCATGTTTTATTTAGTTGAAGTGCCATTTTTCTGTCGTTGGGCTGTTGTTGTTGGCCGATGAGGATCCTCGAACGCTAAACGTATAAAAAAAGTGAAGCGGCATCGACGTGTGACTGGGGTTTCGCCCCACCCTTAATTACATCTTGTTCAATTTTTTTTTACGTGTATGACTTGGCCGATGACGAGGAAATAGTTAACTAGCTTTTACAAATACGTTTAGTCGCTAATTACTACGAGAAGCTGGAAGGGGACGTCCCCGTTGCTCGGGGGGTGCGGGAGAGTTGTTTATTTTTTGTCCAAGCAAGGGACGTTTCTGAAATGGATATCAAAGCCGGCATCTTTACTTTAATAAGTGACGACGCCGAAGTGTCGGCTCGACCCCCGCAACTCCTCGAAAAACGCCCTCCCCGACTGCTGAAAATCTATCAGCGCATTTTCTTCCCGACTGACACGCGATTAATCACGAATCCATTAATAACGCCACCGTTCATTTCTTCAATGAATTTTAAATGGAAACGTGCTTTTAGTTCCAGTGCGTTTTTCCCCCTTTGCGGCCTCACCACTTTTCATTCTCTCGCTAATTAACTCATTGAAGATGAGTGCGTCCACTGTCGGTCCTGCGGTCCACCAACTATGTGGACATTACGCTAGAACCTCAACCTCGTTCCGTGCAGCAATTTTCTACGCTTACTTTGTAGCGAATTTAACGAGCTGAAGTCCAACGAAAACTCCCTCGTATAACGAAGGCGTTGTTTTTTCCAGTTTCAAAAGTGAACGAAAGTATCCAGGACGAATGAGAAACGCGTTTAGGAATCTGAAAGAGTGCAAATTATCTTATCCGCATTGCTGAAGTTAGCTCGAATTTCTGTCATTTTGGATGGGATCTGTGGAAGTGTAATTCTATGAATTGGGAATTTTTGAACTAGTAATGCAGAATAATAAGTCTTCTAATTGTGGCCTTTAAGGTATTGGTTGTGGCCAGGTTCTTAAATAATTTAAGGACTTTTGGAATTCCTTTCACTGTTTAATTCCTCTTAATGGGTTGCTTATCACTATTATCATACATAAGTAAAAATAGTTTTACTCTTTTCAGGGAAGATTGAACTCATTTGTTTTCTAACACCTTCAGATCAAACAAAAATGGATTTATAAAAACAAAAAGGATGGCATTTACCGTGATATGGCGTGATCTTTACGGAGGGATAGGTACATACAGTAAGTACCTATCCCATACTTCAGCGCACAAAACAAAATTTTCACTGGCAGTGCATGCAGGGGCCATTCGAAAAGAAAGTCCTCATGTAGCAGGTAGGGGGGAGGTAAATTTGGAAGGCACCTGTTTTTAATGGCCCGTGATTTTTCAGGGGAAAACGTGCAATTTTTGAACAAATTTGAACATTAAAAACTGGAGAGAAAAAATGCAAAACTGCATGATCAGTGAAAACGGTTACGTGCCGAATTTAAGATTGAAAACGATCTAAATGTTTCAAAATTCATCACCGATAATTTTTCCAAATTGTTCAACA
>JAQGBX010008729.1:0-10308 GCA_034698745.1 Megaphyllum sjaelandicum
GCTTTTACGTCAGGACTTTATCCCAATCGACAGCATCGAGTGCATTTATCGACTCCAGTGGGATGCTCTGGTAATGGTCTACGTGGATGACTTATTGATCCTAGGTAAGACAGATAGGGTAATTACTGAGGTAGGTAACCAACTATCCAAAGTCTACGACCTTAAAGTTCTAGGCCCGGTACAGACCTTCCTAGGCATGAAGTTTGAGCAGGACTGTTTTGATGGGAGCGTGACCATGAACCAGACGCCGTACATTGACGCTCTCAGCAGGAAGTTAGACATGATCCCGACAAGACACGCGAAGGAACCTCTCCGAGTAGGAACGGTGTTTTTCCACGACTTGATGACTTCTACTGGATAACCGATTCCGTATCCATATCGGGTCGTGTTTGGCTCATTTCTATTTCTAACAAGGATGACCTGACCTGACATTTTAGTCACGGTGAATACCTTAGCATAGTATAAAATTTCGCCTATATGACGGCTTATTATCGGTAGAGAACTTAGTCAACTATATCTTCCAGACCAAAAATAAAGGTCTAGTTCTCATTCGAAGCCATAATACCAAAGGCATGCAGGGCGTACTCTGATGCATCCTGGGGGTCCGATGTGGATACAAGTCGTTCCATCTCAGGCATTTTAGTGATGATCGGCCAGTCCCCGGTATCGTGGAGGTCTTCGCGTTCGTTATGATTGCGCAGTCGACCATGAAGGCTGAACTAATGGCCTCGGGTCGACATAGTAAATGTAACGTAACGTGTCGGCCGTAACGCTAGAAGACCGGCGAGGGAGACAGATGTTGTTGAGCGCGGCAGCGCAGTAGCACTGCGCTAAAGACGAGAAGGCCAGGACAAAGGTTTAAGGTCGACCTTTATACCCCGGCCTGTAGGTATCGTTATAAAGCGCATAGAGGTCACTCACGTGACCCACGGTGCTCTGGCATGTGGCTGTGGGCCGAACATGAAGTCCGTCCGTGGTCGCCACAATTGCATAACAGGTCCCACCTTGAATTGTTATCTTCATGAATTTGCATTGATTCATTCCTATATATAACAGACTAGTGATCAAGATTCGAAATGATGCCCACATAGTGGTTGACACTGAAGGGACACTAAACATTCCAGTGGTCAAGTATAGAACTTTAACTTACGGTCCATTTAGTCCGAAAAGGGCATCCTCGTCCGGTGGTGTCATATTCCCCGAATGGCCAATAAAACGACTTCAGCGCCATCTATGTCGTTGTTTTTACAACTAATTATAAAATAACAAAAATGTGTAATTTTCTATTCAACAACAAAGCTTTATTAGATAGATCTAAATTATTATACGTACAGTAGGCTTATATGGTTAAAGTCAACAAATTCAACAAAAAATTAATGATTTAAAAAACAAACAGAATAACAGTCATCGGTATTTAATGGTGTTTGCCGCAAGGGTGCAATTTGACTGCTGGGCAGGGATAGGTCAAGCCAAACCCAGGTTAACTAGTTGTGGGAGCAGTGACAACAGAAGTAGGGTCACCGCAAGCCCCGCTTAATACTCCACAGAAAATCCAAGCAACATTAATAACAATACTGCCTTAAAAGCAGCCACTGCAGCTCCGACAATAACATTTTTGTGTCAGTGAACTTGTCTGAAATATATATAGAAGATAATATATAAAGATCATTTTGTCAATCTTTTCCGAATTCACATTTTCAAATTAAAAAAAGCTTTTGTATTTTTACCTCTCTTAGACGTCCTTCTTTAGTTGCAGCACATAGTCTGACAACTCGTCAATTCTTTCTTTTGCACAGGTAATTTTTTCCAAATATGTATTTGCCTTGTCTTTGTGTGTTATGCCTTCAAGTAAGTTGACATCATTTAGGGTATGCTCCAAACTGTCAAACATCTGTGCAAGGCTATCTGTGTGGTGTGGTGTAATATCCTTGGAGCCGGCTAAAAAATGATCCAAATGTGTACGTACAATTTAGTTGGGCAGGTTGGACCCGGACAGTTGCCTGGGTGGTGTTAAAGGTGGGATTTGAAGAGTAAAACTGTAGATTAAGTTAAGCAGTTTTGCCTGCCTGTAAGTGGTTTGAACTATTCTGCTGACATCACATGCGTTGTGATCTAGGTCACAGAATCCAGTATTTCTATTAGCAAAACGGAAGTACATTCTACTGCTGGCACCAAAAATCTGCCAGGCAAAAACAGTCGGCAATTTTATTGGTGCGAGCAGTTGACTGTCCGTTTTGCTAGTAGGAATAGGCCTACTGGATTCTTTGACCTTGATGTCAACGCATGTAAAGGTCAGCAGACCAGTTCAAGCCACTTACTAACACGCACAATGCTGTCTTTGATCTACAATTAGTGGCACTTACAGTAATCTTCTTTGCTTTTTTTTTCTGAATGCATAGCGGGTTTTTTAGATCTGAAAGTTGAAATTCAAAAATTTTTTAATGTCGATCTTTTGCGAGTACGAATTTTCAATGTTTACATTAGGGGTACTCAAAACTGTAGATTAGGCCCGCAGTTTAGCCTGCCTGTAAGTGGTTTAAACTATTTTGCTGACCTTTACATGCGTTGACATCTAGGTGTCATATAGGTCAAAGAATCCCGTTTTCCTATTAGCAAAACGGAAGTACAGTCAACTGCTGGGACCAAGAAAACCTGCAAGGCAAAAATTGTTGGCAGATTTTCTTGGTGCCAGCAGTAGACTTTTTCCATTTTGCTAATAGGAACACTGGATTCTATGACCTAGATGTCACCTAGGTGTCAACGCATGTAATGGTCAGCAGACCAGTTCAAGCCACTTACATACAACCACAACTGCTGAACTTAATTTACAGATCTAAAGTTAACTTTAGGCATATTTTGCTTACATTGCGCTCTGATGCTCCTGAATTATACACTTTAATTCATTTATTCTTCTATCTGCTGTAAAGATAGCTCCTAGGTTTGAAGTTGGCAGAAGGAAAACTTCAACAACATTTTTCTGCTTTAATTCTATTAAAGCTTTTCGCAAGTCGGAATATGCCAGACTTTCGCGACCTTTTCTAGCGTTTTTTTTTTTTTTTATATTCTGACCTGTCGGAGCCAGCTAAAAGGAATCAAATAGTTACATGTACAGAAACATTTTCAACATAACTGGAGGTAAACTCTGGGAAAACTCTTAGAAACGACAAGTTTGCCCATAGTGACACCTTTTTAACTAAGAGTTTAATTAGCAAACTTATGGACACTCATGGTTTGGGCAAACTGTGTGTTTGTGGAAGGTGTTCAAGTCATTGCAATCTGCTAGATTTTGTTAATTACATCACCAAGTCTTGTTTAGCTCTGTTTAAACTACTTGGAAAATGTTCGTTTATTTTCATATAATTCACTAAGAGTTTAAAGATGTTGTACGACTCATTGCAATCTGCAAGTTTTTTTTATTACATCGCCATTTGCAGTTTGACTACTATTTAACTGATTAGAAAATGATCTTTAATTTTCCTTTACTTAACTAAGTGTTTTTACCTCATTGCAATTTGTTGTTTAACTCCAATTAAACTACATAAAAAACGATGGTTTATTTTGTTTCAGTGTGCTAAGAGTGTCACTACATTTCCATTTGCTGTTTAACTCCAATTAAATCACTAGAAAAGTGTAGACTTTCGTTGAGTTTACTAGGAATTTCGAAATGTTGTAAAAGTCATTGCCATCTTCTATTTTTTTTATTACATCGCCTCCTAGAAGCCAATATTTCACTTAAAATAATAGCATGCTGTTGTACCTGAACCAACTGGAATACAAGCATGGTGAGAAGCCAGATACAAAATGGCCGAAACAAACCATGTGACCTCCTCGGCCAATCAGCAAAGATCCAAAAATGTCCACTCTCTTTTAGTATATGCTCTCTAGATGTTGGGCCATCTGACCAGTTGTTATAAGCAGGCCTACATGTTAAAAATTGTAAAAAGCAGCACTTACACCCTCCTTGGTTACTTGACGATTCGTCTGTAAACTTTCTTTTGGATGCCATTGGTTTTAAAAAATTTACCTGCAAGATGCAAAGAAATATGTTTTTACTAATGAAGTAAAGTTAAGAGTGTTAACAGAACTGGAAAGTTCTGTTGCTTATTCCATTTAATGGTAATGACAAAAAATCAATTCAACTCAGTACTATAATATCAGTAAATAAATACCATGTGATGGAGGAGCCATGTAAGCAATCAAAACAAATTATTCGGTCATTTCCTTAACTATACTTAAATTATCAAGCTGGTCATTTGCGAGGCAAATTATTTCTGAAAACATGGCACGTTAAAAAAGTTATGTCTCTTAGAATGTGAATTCTAATGTGAAAAACTAAAAAAAGTTCAGCAATATGTGCTTGACTTTTTGAACACAACTTAAATATGCAAGTTTCCAGAAATAATTTGCCTCGTGTATGACCAGCTTCAGACACATTAAATTTTTCAAACAGATACATGCATGTAATGCTATACGCCATGATGCGAACGTTACAATTATTTTATAACAGAATCAAAAATTGTAAAACTAACTCTAATTAGGCCACAATGTCTCTGAAACTAATGAAACAATCAGATGCGTATCGAAAGGTCGAATAAATAACGTCATTACCCAAATGACGTGTAAAAATGTCATGTAAAAATGACATTAATCATTCCAGTAATTTTAGACATTCGACCCCAACGTGACCTCTGATTCCTTTTGAAATTTATTAGCAAAAAATTGATGGTGATCCATTTAAAGTTGTGGTAAAATGCTCGATCCTCCAGGTACATTCTATAGTAATGGCCATTAAACCTTAATCACCTTAATCGACGATTAAGGTTATTTGGGATCATTTCTAAGAAATGTTTCCAGAAGTTAGACACCCCCAGACTGCACATGTGGGTTGCGCAAATAAGTGAATTTACCACCCGCTTTTATGGCTGTCAGGGGGTGCAATTCGTAAACGGAAATGGCACAAGGGGAGGGGAGGGGAGGAAGGCGTTTATGGTTAGAGTGGCAAAAGTGGCTTTTTTGTTTGTTTTATAAAACGGCGTGATAATTTTGATAATTGGTTTAGGGATACATGCAAACATTAAACATGGGGAGAAACTTTAAATAAGCATTGGGGCAGTGGAGTGATTTGAATGCCGTCTAAGGCAAAAACACTACACAACGTCCCAAAAATAAATAAAATACCAAAAAATTATAAACTATACATGGGCATTATTTATTAATTACAAATAAGACAAAATATTTCTTTCAAAAATCAAAGCTCCATATCTATTGCTAAATCAAAGTTATCAGGAGCATCAATGTCAGGGGTTAACACTCCATCATTTTCCACCTTCCAGTCTCCAGCTGTTAATTCAGCTTCTGGTCTCTGGACAGTGTTTCCCCAGGAATCAACAGCATAAGCCTCTTAAAATTAAGGAAAAATTAAAATAATTATTATCTAATCTTATCTGAAATCCCCACCCACCTAACACATTTCTGAATATATAAAGCAATGGTAAACTTAACTTACCCATTATTTTTCTGATGCACTATCCATGTTGTTCTCTTTAATAATGATGTCTCATCAGATGAAAGCTGGTGTCCTCATTGTCAGTAACATCTCCTGATGGTCGTAACTTGTGTAAATAGTGCAGTAAAGCACTTTTTATGTTGCTGATTGACATCACAGCATGATTAAAATTTTGTAGATAAAACACTTTGATTATAAATAATTGCAAACTAATCATTAGAGTATTTCCAGTTGGCCTGGTCGGTGGAATCATGGAAGCTGATGACATTTTAACAAACTTTGGAGAGCACAGCAACAACTTGTCAGCAGAATATTTAGAGAAAGTAAATGACAATTTTTTAAAACTTTATGAAATGCTGCATTGTCTGGCCCCACTAATGAAACTTGGTTCATTTTCATTTAACTAAACAATAACTGGGGTTGGGCAATGTTCTTTATTTTTTTATAAACATTTATATGAAAGTTATAAGCATTCTGATAGCCATAAGCACATTATTTATATACATTTATAAGAATTTTATAAGCATTCTGATAGGCGAATGCACATTTATACACACTCTTTATATATTTGGTGATACACTCTTTGAAAATACACTTTAAATCTGGCATCAGTTAAGGCATTACATCTGCAGTGTTTGCAGCAGTTTAAAGTTAAAGGATTTCTAAAGGTAAAGCAACTTATACTTATGCTATATGTATATATATATATATATATATCAATATATACAAACACACATAGGAAAGTGGTGTCATCCCGAGTAACACACTTCGTTGGCCCAATGTATATTTATCGTTGGCATGGTTGGCAACACATGCTAATATTTTGCCAACATAGGCCCAACAAGTTTTGGTTACTTGGGATTTATGAGAGGAAATAGATAAAGTGTGTATAAAATCTATGAGAGGTATAAGAGAAAGTGTATATTAATCCCATCAACATCTTTAAAGATTAATAACTTTTTAGTAATGCATTCAAACATTACCAA
This sequence comes from Megaphyllum sjaelandicum, assembly GCA_034698745.1. Taxonomy (NCBI): domain Eukaryota; kingdom Metazoa; phylum Arthropoda; class Diplopoda; order Julida; family Julidae; genus Megaphyllum; species Megaphyllum sjaelandicum. Next base: position 6,493 of record JAQGBX010008729.1, read on the forward strand.
ATTTCAAAAATTGGTCACTATAATGTAGTTTTCTGTATGTATAGCTGTAAAGTTGACAAAATCTTCTTTTAACAGAACAAAAGGCAGCCATGTGTTGTTATATATTAATAACTTTTCACCCATGCATGCTAACATTACCAAATTACAAAAATTGGTTACTATGATGTAACATTTCAAAAGTATGGCTGTAAAGTTAACAAAGGGAAACTTAAAAAAAAATTTAGTTAAATCAAGTCCTGGTCTAGATATGCTATGCAGGACTTAGTCAGTTTCAGTCAATTTAAGGTTAAACTTAAGATTAAAGAACATTATGGTATTGAAACCAATGTGTTTGCAATATATCTTTAAAATAAATCTTTGGTACCTAATTTTCAAGCATTAGACTCTTATACATTTAATTTCAGTGATTTATTCCTGCTACAACTTTCATCATTTTGTTCTGTGTAACAATTAAGAAAGTGTGATTACATAAATGTTATTTTGTAAACATTTGACTGGTCTCTACAGGCCTTTATTGGCTTATTCATGAAACATGAATTAATTAGCTTATATTGTAGCTTAAATTCTCAAATTAAACCTACGAAATAACAAGTGGCACAGTCGACAGGATTGCTGTTATTATGGACAAAAATGTGCATGATTTCAGCATGATGTTTAAAAAATTAAGATAAAACAGTCAAATTTTGTAAGCATGGCTTGTTATTTGGACTTATACCAAATTTGTCCTTTTAATCCCAACTGTTGTGTAGTTAGAGGCTAAAAGCTTACAACTCACTATTCAAGAGCTCAAAGGTTGCGATCAATTAATTAGGTGTTTAACAAATTGGTCTCTTTAAATACCCCTTGTTGTTGTTTCGATTGCCTTAGCTGAAGCTCAAGCTCTTACCTCTCTCTGTTGTTGTAGAAATTCTCTTGTTCACATTATCAGTCAGAAGTTTTTAAAAAAGCATAATATTTATTGAAGCACTGAACTTCAAGCTTTTGTTAACAGCAAAACAATAACTCACTAAATTTGCTTACGATTTGCTGAAAACATCCAAACCGGTTGAAAAATGGAACATTTCTAATTAGTGAACTCGAATTTTCATGCTTTGCCAATTTTCAGTTTCATTTAAAATAATGGAACGCCTGCATGTGCTCAACTGCACATGCAGGAAACTCTAGCAGGCCAAGGCAAATAGATTATACAAATAACATAGAAAAACCACAGTACATTCTCCCTCTCGGTGTTTAAACCGACTTTAAACACCTAGCGCTGCTTAATTCTGGACTTACATCCAATAAACAGATTTTGTTTACTGGTCTTTTCCATTAGCCTGATAATGTTTTTACTTCAACGGCACATATTTGTCCATCTGGTCCAGGAAACACTTTGGTAACTCGCCCTTGTGACCAACAGTTTCTAGCCGCATTTTCATCAGCAATAATGACAAGATTACCAAGTTGAACAGGCTCTTGTTTCTGGTGCAACTCTGTTCTCCTAGCCAGTGATGGTAAATACTCTTTGAGCCATCTTTTTTAAAATTGATCTATCATGGCTTGAGCAATTCTTCACTGTTTCCGTAGGTTCAGATCTTGCGCTGAAAACCGAGACCTAGCAGAGTATATACATTTAACTTTCCCAAGAAAAAGTAGTTCTTTGTAAGACTTTTAAGATCTTCTGGATCTGCTGAAACATAAGTTAGTGGACTGCTATTTAACACATTAGCCACATATTTAAAGTGTCTCTAGTGTGTCTTGCTTCACTGTTTGATGTCTTAGAATTGCTCCTAAAGCCTTTTCGACTGACTGAATCAGTCGTTCCCAACACCTTTCCATGTGCGGAGCACCATAAAGCAGGAACTTCCATGTTTTTCCTTTTGCGCTAAGGGTCGACGTGATCTTGTCCAGGTTTAAAAATTTTAATGCTTCCTTTAACTCCTGTTCAGCGCCATGAAAGTTGGTGCCATATTCCGAGAAAATTACGTTAGGAAATCCTTGCAAACTTTCAAAATGGCAGATTGCATTGATGGAGGAATCTGTCGATAAAGATTACATTACTTCCAGGGGACGGCTCTTGTCACACGGCAGGTAAAAATGGCTCCATTCCTTTTCTCGTGTCGCCTTTTAACTCCTGTTGACTCTAAGGGGTGCTCTCTGGCCTCGAATCTTACAGGGTAAAGTAACTTCATTTCTCAAGGTTTTGATTTTGCTCGTTAAAGTTTGCATACTTGACAAGCATTCCAAGCACTTCTCACAGCTGTGTGCATCTTTAAAATCGAATAATTTTGGTGAAGCTCATTTATTGTGCGGTTAGCTAAAGCGCCATAGCGCTTGACCTATAGAGGGCGCTTCACTGTTTGTAATACCCATAATGCATCTATACATATATAAAAGTCAAAACGCGGCTATCTTTGTTTTCGTTTTCCCGGGTAATCTGACGAACCACCTGTCGGATTGCCCCCAAATTTTTTAAGTTAACTCCACTGAACCCTCCGATGGTTCTAAGGGGGGTTTCGCTCAACCGCACATTACCTCTTCCCCACTGTCAAACGTTCCTTTTTCAGCGTCCTTCTTGCCCTTTTCAAGATGGCCGTCGTTCCTTTTCATGATGGCCGCCGAAGGTCGTCCATTTTCAACAGCGCTGTTGCTGTTTTTTACCATACATTACTCGCAAGGTGGCGCCTTTTATAGCCCTCTCCTTTTTCACGCACCGCAGATGCTTTCCGGATTGCCCTTACATAAGTCAAATTAAACCATCTTTCTCCGGTACCCTAGCCTTCTACGACTTGACATTTGGGTTTCCTCTCGCAACTAAAGGTAATTTTAATTATTTTCTATATTTCGTCTATGTCCTAAATACCGCCGAAATACTGTCCGTTTCACACATGATCGCTTTTCAAATCTTTTCAAATCTAATCAGCTACTTCAATTTGCGATTGTGTTTAAGATTAAGCTTACCTGCTCATCCGCGATCGTTAAATTAAGCGTCCGTTTAATGTTTAATTCGCGATCGTACTTTCGAAATTAGGCCTTCCCGCCGATCGTGCATTTGACATTAGGCCTACAGGTGATATAAGTTGCGAGGCTAAGAAAGCTCGGAAGGCGGGTAGGCCTAATGTTGAACAGACGACCGGTGAGGTTTAGAATATTTAGAATATTGGCGATAATAATATTACTCCACTAGGCGAAAAAGTGTTTCAAAGTTTTTTGCACTTTTTCCAACTTTCCCAGCCTTGCAAAGCAAATAATAGACAGCTGATTAAATCTGCGATCATATAATTAAGCAATCATTTAATTTTTTTAGGCCTACCCGCTAATCGTTCGTTTTTCATTTGGCCTGCAAGTGGTATAACTTTCGAGGCTAAGAAAGTTCGGGAGGCGTGTAGGCCTCGTGTATGCAATGGAGTATATATCAGCGATATTTAGGGTATTTGCGAAGTTAAGATTAATCTGCGATACGAAGAAGTTTGGCAAGTGGGTGGGTATCATGTGGGTCGTCCGTTTAACATTAGGCCTACCCGCCTTTCTGACTTTCTTAGCTTTGCAAATTATATCGCCTGTAGGCCTAATGTGAAACAAACAATCAGCAAGTGGGTCTAAAAATATTAAACGATCGCTTAATTATATGATCGCATATTTAATCAGTTGTCTATCGTTTGTTTTGCTAGGCGGTTAAAGTTTGAAAAAGTGCAAAAAATTTCGAAACACTTTCATCTAGCAGATTATTCTTATTATCACCAGTACCCTTAATATTCTAAACTAGCCGTTTGGCCCGGCTTTGCCCAGGCTGTACATTCTTTCTCTGCTAGGTCTACCAGGCGATTCTGAAACAAA
>JAQGBX010008730.1:0-10307 GCA_034698745.1 Megaphyllum sjaelandicum
CTGCGACCTGTCAACGGGCGCATTCATTTACGATTTCCAGTTCCTTGTTAACTACGCAAACTAACGAGTGTTCGAGTAAAAAAAAAATAGTAAAAAAACGAGTTGTACAAACACGATACGCCACCTCGAAAAACAAGGCTAATTCATAAATCGATGGGAAGTTAACTTCTTCTTGACCAAGGACTAAGGAGCCGTGGTCAACATGATTTGGGATTGGCTCCACGTTCAGGAATTTTGGAGTCCAGAGAAATTCAGATGAAACGGGGAAATTCCCAAACATGTCCCACACACATTGTGGTCAAGATAGTTCTGAACGAACTGATTGTTTTAGAAACATTGAGACAGAGATACCTTCGTACCTTGATGGCTTGTCAGTTTGTTGGAATTATTTTTTTTTACCAGTAGGTTAAGTGCAGGTCGGGGTATGGAGTTACCTGGGGAACTTTTATGCATAAAGGTATTGCTGGAATACATGTAAGCTAGCTAAGGTATAAATTTGTTATTTTTTCAAAAAAATTATTAATACAACATTTCTAATAAAACTCAATAAAATTGCTGTTCTAAAAGTGACTATTTCGACAAAAAACGGCTGCATAAAAATGACGATTTTTAGCAATACCGATACTATAAACATGACGACTTTTTTTCAAAACTACTTTTGACTAACCAAAAAATAAAATAAACAATGCCATTTATTCCCCCTTTCCACAAATTATGATTTTGACCAAAAAAATATGGCATTTTCTTACCAACATTACTATATTTTTTTTTCAAAACGATACTTTTTACATAATCTCCCTGAAAATACATGGACATTAAAATTGAAGATTCTTACAAATGACGACACTACTGCATAAAAATAGCGACTATTTCAAAATGACTTTTTTAACCAAATAGAAACACATTTCTAAAAAACGATGCCTTTTTTTAAAAAAAATAAACTATGAACTTCATCAAATAATATGTAATTTTCATAAAACCGTTACTATTTTTTTCCAAAACGATACTTTTTTTTGGCAAAATTTCCCTGAATATTTATCCATAAACAGTGACATTTTTTTCAAAACATTATAATAAAAACGTACACTCATTCTGTAACTTTAAGAAACAGTAAGTATACGTATGTAATATTGAAGTAGGCCTACTCGTATTTGTGAAAAACAATTGCTTATATTTTATTAAAAACATTTCCTTTCATGGATACAGTAATCACAACAAATTGCATGCAGTTGGATCTGATCATCAGAACAATATCCAAATATTGCAGACTTATCCATTTTAGTTTAAATTATTTTTTTACATAAACTATACTCGTACAAGCAAATTTTCAATTCCATAGAAACCAAATCATTGATCCCCAAAACGACCTACACAGTCAAGTCACCAAAATTTAACATTCGCATCATTCCTAAAGTATATAAACTAAACTCTTATGCAACGTATGATTAATGACGTCCAGTAATTGCGGAGTGGTTACGTATAATTTAAAAATGGAATTCATCAGCTGTATATAATCAAACTTATCATGACTCTTCGAAAGTCAGCTGTATTTTTAAAGTTCCTCTATGCTATTTTTTTGCTTCGCAAGTTTTACGGGGGCCCTCATTACTATCTCGATTTAGGTCATTGGCACTTGGCAAAAATTCACTTCACCTAGATGCTTAAATCGGTGGAGATTTTGCAATTTTTCGGGCACGTGTTCACCTCGAGAACATCATCTGAGTTGGTAAAAATGGGGCAAAACAAGGAGCAGGAACAAGTAGCAGCTTTGAAACTTCCACCGCATGCAAAATAAGATTATGAAAATGGCAGAATTAGGTCTATTTATCTATTCTCCAACCTTTTAAAAAAAGATGGTTTGCGAAGTAGCACATTTAGCGCAAGTCAGCATTTGCTGAGCAGGTGTAAATAAAAAAATCACTTTAAAATAGTCAGGAAAACTGAGAATTCCTGCACGACCAAGTTTGCTAGCAACTGTTGAATAACTCAACTAGCGTATAGTTTTTTTTATAGCGAGAACGCCGATCTTTGAAATGCGAGAGCCATGGCATGAAGCACATTGCAATTTTAACGCAATTTTCTGTATAATCTTGAAAATTTACCACGCTTGCTCAAGTGCCGTACTTTAAATACGATGACCGTCGAGGCGAGTGTGGTGGAATGCGAAATTAAAAACAAATTAAAATATTTGAAAAATGTGAAGCACCTGCTATACCTATAGTTCCTCTCTTGGAACAAAAAAAGCCAAAAACGAACCATTATGAGGCCATAATGCTATACAATATTATACACTCTTAGATTTTTATTGCACTTTGCCAAAGGCAAGATACGTTTCTTCTCCAGGAAACCTCCTAAATCATAACTACGCAAACAGACGTTGCTGAAAATTGCTGACGTTATGCACTTGCTTTACAAACACCAAAAATTGGTGTATTGGAGCGTGAAGCAATTTACCAACATTCTAAAAAAATATCCGAGCCTGCATAGTGACCCTTAAATCGAGAATTTGGGTAAAGTGGATTTAGCATTTAGTGTAGAAAACAAATATTCATTAAATTTTAGTCCCCTTAGCTCAAATGTATCCGAAGAAACTCATTTTCTAATCACAGGGTGTATAGAAATGAAATTTTCTAATCGAAAACGTGTTTATTAAAAAAAACATTTTCTAATTAAAACCTCTATTCAAATGCATTTCCTAATCAAAACCTTTATTCAAAATCTTTTCTAATCACACAAAACCTTTATTCAATTGCATTTTGTAATCGAAACGTTTATCCAAATGCATTTTCTAATCGAAACGTTTTATTAAAATGCATTTTCTAAACAAAACGTTTTATTCAAATGCATTTTCTATATAACAGGCTTATTTTCAGAGATGTTTCAGTGGATCCCTTAAAATGGTACACCCGATTTAGTAAACATTTAACCCTAGAAAATACGAAAAACAATTGTAATGTACAATGTAGTGCTTTTCGTATTTTATAGCATGCATGCAATGTCCAAGGAGCTCAACATCTTTCATGTTGTGATTAACACGATAGATAATATAAAGTGCACTGTACGTTTTAGTGTAATTCTATTACAAGATTAAGTCGATCTACGCATAAAAAATGCTTTATAGATGCACATGCATCTGCCTTTATGTCTTTTTCATACTGGCATTTAACAAGATTTAAGTAATCCATGTTTCCATTATTGGATATAGTAATGCAAAATGATCTTTAGGAAGCGGCATAAAACTAATGCGTCATTATACATTATATAGAACAAAATGCAATAAACATTAAGTTATAAAACTTCCCTTGCATGCCTTGAAAAATCTATACGATACATTTTCACACTGAGCCTAATTGATAAATTTTTACAGAAGAATTACCGCAGATGCATGAGGAACATTAATTTCGGTGTTCACATGGAACAATTAGAGGGCATGCATAATTGCAACATCCGGGCTATATAAAGTGGATAAGCTAAAGCGTACTTAATTAATCAACATGTTAAAATCTAATCGCCTTTTAAATAGGCATCATTTTCGTTCTTTCCCATTCAATTGCAATATACATGTGTATTATAATTATAATTTTGGTAGATATGATAATAGATAGTTAGTGCTGCAAGTTTAAAATTTGTACATTTCCCATTAACCAAATATTTGCATCGCAGTAACAGCATGTGAAATAGAAAAAAATATTTTAGTAATATTTTGGTATTATTTATTAGTAAACAAATGACAAACAATATTCAAATAAACGGAGAATCTTAAAATGAATTTTGAATTTATCTTTGAAAATCATCGTCATGCACGAGGAATTTGTATCCCGAAACTTGTTTCCAGATATATTATTGCTTGGTATTCCCCCGGGTTTGGGAAAAATCTCCTTCGCAAATATATTTCCAGACTAGAAAATGATCCTAGTCTGAGCAACTTATTTCTGGAAAGAAACTGACGTTTAAGTTATATAGCCATGTTTCTTTCTATTTGATTGCCAATCAGGAAAGTCATACGAGCGTACGTCATACAATGTAGAATGGACATGCCAATAGTGCTGTCAAGTAAGTTCCCCCAAATTTAGCTTTGAAGTTTGAAACAGTTGTCATATTCTGCAGGGATATATTCTAAACATATCGCTCCATGTGTGCAATAACAGGAAATTGTTTCAGTTGAAACTTTCCTTCGTTGTCTCGCAATTTATTTCCGGATATAACTTTCCTCGTCCTTGACGGCCTTTGTGTACATTTTTGCTGGACTTGAGGAAAAGTAAATATATATGTAGTGTATTTTAAAAACACTGATATAATAATTGATAATGTCAATTATTGGGAAAAACGTTAATACTAAAAAGAAACAAATACTGATAATGCATAAAAATATTTACAAAAAACTTACTAACACAAGTTTTATGGAGGTTTCAGCACGCACATGACTTTAGTAAGTTTAAAATGGAAAAACGTTATCAATTGTTGATGTGCAGGATTTTATTATCTGGTTCACCTCCTTGTAATCTCCTAGAATTCAAGTGTCTAGTGGTACATACCTTACTCTATGTAAATATTCGGGGATGAATTAGGCATTAGAGTATAACATTTTCACATGAAATGTTTAAATAAATTAAAAATAAATTAGTGGGAAATTTGTAGATGTTAAATTCCCAATTCATTTCCCCCCCCCCGTTGTTTGCTATAGAAATAAATGATCCAAAAATTTCACCATGATTCCATCATGATCATGATCCATCAAAACATCCTCATATAGAGATTGGACAACTTCAGGACAATCGAGCAGCATATACTCTGTTAAATTCCATCCATGTACATAAACTCCTAATTCTAAGGAAACACACTAATTAAGAAATGAATAACCTCACCACTTTTATTAACTTCTGTTTTTTTCTTTTTCGGGCACGTTATAATTGTCCACAAGTGACTCGAATAGTGCATCCCGGTGAAAAACCCGGATCTTTATCTAATTGCTTGAGTAAAAAGTGCAAAAACCCACCATTTCCAAACAAAGAAACAACTTGCACGGAAGTTGCACTCACTATGTATCTCCATTTTCATCATGAAAAAGTGGCATATTAGCTAAGGAGCCATTCAAAAAGGACGTCCTTATGTACGTGAGGGGAAAGGTTGAGTCACGGACACAACGTGGACATTCCCAAAGCAAAAGGGAAATTAAGCGCAATATCGCATAGGCGGGTTATAAATTGCAAACGTCAGTAAATATGCTACCCCCAGTCCTGGAAAACCTGGAAAACCACTACAAATGTGCAAAAGTTTCATTTTTTGGAGCATAAACTTGCAAAATGTTCAGCCTTTTCCGAGAACACCTTTACAAATTTTTCCATGTTTTTCTGAGGAAAAATTTGCAACATTTTCCTCATTTTCCCAAGTAAAAATCTTCAACATTTTCAACATTTTTCGAGTACAGATTTTTTTATTTTTTATCAGTTTCCGAGGACAAATTTCCAACAGATATTCTGAAGACAAATTTGCAAAATTCTCCACCTTTTCAGAGCTATATTTGCCAAACTTTCAAAATTTTTTAAATACAATATTTTTTTAAAGTTTCGGATGTCCGAATGGGGGGGAAGAGGAGGGGAGGGGTCCTGATAGATCAGACAATGCGGACCGGGGGTAGGGGGCAGTACAATTTTCAGGAAATTGTGCGGACGCCTTTTTTGAATGGCCCCTAACCTGCTGCAGGCTCATATTGTATTCATGATTAAACTTAATAGATGGGATCATCGACTTTCATTCAAAGTCATCTTTAGAGGCTGCTTGGTCACGTGACGTCACATCCTGTGATGGATGGTTCTGATGGGCCCTGCAAGAGATAAAGTTAATTCGCAGGATTCGCGCCCCTTTTTTTTGACAAATAGCACGTTGGAGCGAGGATCTGACTGCTTGGGCAACTGCCATTTATGCCATCCATGATCCTTGGCACGAAAGAGATAAATGAGAAAAATCCCATAGTCATTATTATAAGCTGTTTTTGACATGGTGCAAATTAATTTTACTCGACTAATTTAAAGAGCATCACGGGGCAGAGTTTTGCACAGGGAATTGAAGAGGTCATCTATTATTATTACATTCTGCACGGGGGTTATTACATATAAGAATGAGGCTGCCAAAGTGATTTCTACGATGTTCATCCTCCGCGAATTTCAGTCACCTATTAGCATTTGATCATGCAGAATTAATGTCAAACGTGTTATGGCCTACGTCTCTTTTAATTATTTCGACGATTAAAATGATGGATTTAATAGATTCGAAACCATGGCTCAGTCGCCTGCTTGCATGGCTTCGGATTTCCGAAGGCTGCAGATTTTTTTTGTTCCTATATGTTTTTTTCGATTTATTATGGCTTCCTTGAAATGCTGTCAACGTTCTCGGTGTGAGTTTAACGAATTACAACATTACAGGGTTTCCCCCAGAAATTTCACATTCAACTTCCCTGACTTTTTCAGGTTTTTAAACAAATTTCCCTGCATATGACCAATGACAATGTCAAAACTGACATATTCCGATGTTATCCACGAATTTCTAAAATTTACACATAACATATGTAGCCTATTCAATATTTTGCAAAATGTACTAATCCCATTTTTTGAAAAAATGTTGAAAATTAACATAAGAAGATTGATGAAAATGTTGCAAAATAAGCATTATGAAAATTTTACAAATTTGAATTCGGAAAATGGTGAAAGTTTTTCAAATTTGTCCACGGAATCTGTTGAACATTTGGGCTTGGAAATATTGTAATCTTTCATAACGAAAACATTTATTAAAATATTTCAAATTTGTCCTTGGAAACTGTTAAAAATTGTTCAAATTCGTGCTCGGCATCTGTTGAAAATTGTGTAAATTTGTCCTAAGAAACTGTTGAAAATTTTACAAAATTGTATTCGGAAAACGTGGAAAATTTTGCAAATTTATCTTTGGAAAATATTGAAAATTTTGCAGAAATTATTTATAAAAAGTTTGCAAACGGGCTCTTGAGCTAACCACGTAGAAGCATTATATTTAGTTTTGGATCTCGCTTAATTCAATTTCTGATAGTACGAACCAGATTCCCGTACACGTCCGACTTGTGATGATGAGTTATATTGTTGTTAATCCAAACTATACGGTTTAAACTAAAAAAAATTGACTTCCTCGAGAATCGATTGTAGATGCAATTGCTCTCGTGGACATCTTGGTTTATGATATTGTGATATGCAGTGAGATGTATGGTCAAATACAGTATAGCCTTTCTATCCTTTTGGGTTGTTTAATGTTGCAATAAAAATTCATAAGTACATGCATGCAGTTATGACTGGCCATTTTTGGTATATTTTTAAATTCATGCTTCAGTATTCTCAAATAATTATCCAATAATAATCAAAGTAATCTCGAAGATAGTGCAGTGTTGAATACATTTCTGGGAATGACATTTAACAAATAAGATTTCGTTGATTTTGGTCATTTTTGATAACTGCCAATAATACTAATTATTATACTAACTATTAGTACTAATACTAATACTACTAATAATAAAAGCTTTATTCCTGATAGAGAAAATGCATAGAAACGATGTACGGTCATCATGCACTTACATCTACCGCATAATGCAAACATTACAAAAAGTCCGAGTCACAATGTTAGGGCAGCAAACTCAGTTAATATTCACTTCCCTTAGAATAGTGTTAAACTCTGATAAAGTGAAGGCCATGAGCACCTTAGTGGTAGGCGAATTATATTCTCCAATATCTTTGTTAAAATCACTAAAAGTAATATGTTACAAAGAATGAAAATTTAATCATGGTTAATGTGCCATTTTTTGAACCATGCGGACAGTTGAAATATTAGGATGCCGCAGGACCCTTGTTGTTAAATTTTTTAAAAGTTCAAATAACCATCTTTTAAATTGGGGGTAAGTAATTTTCAAGTGATCCGCGACCTGATAACATCAAATAAACCAGTCGTCCATATATTTTAAGGGCCAAGTGCGTGACATTGGTTGGCGCACGTGCGAATATATTACAACACAGTAGACATTAGATATTAGACAAAAGAATATAACTTATCTTGTTAATTATGGTCACCAACATCGCCATGGAGAGCCCAGCAACATCTTTAAACCAGGGTTCTACATAAATATGGAAGAACCCCATGGCTTAATTCATTGCACCAAATTACTAGTGTTTCTCCACCATTGTCCTCGAACTGACTTTCACCATGTCTTTGCATGGCCATGGATGACCTGCTCTAAAGGACCACTGACAGCACTGATTGTCAAAGACGAAAATTCGTTAAGAAAATAAGTTCCATCTCAATCTCATTGTTCGACGACAGAAATCATTTGTTAAATCGAAAAGGAATACAGCAAATTTGGTAATGCTGCAGTATGATATAAAACACTGTCCACTGGAGAAAATAGAGGAACTTCCTGTTTCTGCTGTGTTCTTTCAAATTCTTTCTAAATGTTTCTGAAAGTTCCTTATTGTTTATGGCAACAAAAACAAATTAAGTTTCCTGCAGTTTCCTGTTTCCATAAAAGTGGTGGAGATCAAAAGAAGTTTAACAACATGAATAAACATGTTGCTAAAGTGTTGCTGGAGTGTGGCGGATTCAGTGTGGACAGCTTGTTGCTCGATAATCTTAGTTGCTTATTCATTGCCTAAATACGAGCATAAGTACGCTGTTCCTGTAAGTTGCTTTTTCGGTGTGGACAGAATGTTCCAGTAATTGGGAACCGAGGCAACTGCAGTACAATTTTCCTAAAATAAGTTGCTTAATTTGGTGTGGTTACAATGTTCCAATAAGGGCAAACAGTTAGTAAAATATTCCTAAAATATTTTTTTTGGTATCGACAGGATGATCCAGTATGCTAATTACGTAAGTTTGTGTTTCCAGAAACTGGCCACAATTAGCAACAAAAAGTTCCTCTGTGCTTCCTCTAGCGTGGACGTAGTTTAGAACATCAAGCAGCATGCAAGTTCATGAAACAGTTATTGTACAAGTATGTTGACTGCATACGTTTGACTCAGTAGGCGTGTCTGCCTTATGATAGAGGTTACCAGAGAACATACTTGTTGCATATATAGATAAAATGTTAAATGTTTACAAATTGCCTTCATGAATAATTGGTGATATCTCGAAACATTTCAATCACAAATAACCATAAACGTACGTTATGTTTCCGATTTCACGACACTGTAATTATCCAAAAAAGTTTCCAAACAGTACATGCTGTCCTATGTCATGTGATCTCCAGGAGTATCGTTTATGCAAGAAGAACGTAGGGATCTGCAACTTTAAGAAGTCAAACTGTTTCTCAACGAGTAATCTTACAGATAAGGATGGAGAAAGTTGGTCGTAGTTTCAAATTTATCGCTTAAATTATCTCGAGATTAGGTGATTTAAAACTTGGCTACATGAAAAGGTTGCACATAAAAATGCCATGCGTGCAATTGAGCACCATCGCAATTATAAGAACACAAAAAAGTTTAATACAATACCTCGATGCCCACGCCCTTTATTGAGTAAACAAACACTAAAGAGATTAGTTTTTTTTGTGTTTGAAAAAGTAACACTCATGGTTGAAAGCCATAATCATGGTGTTTTGGGTTCTACTGATACACTAACACCATACCGCTTTCATTATGTAAAACATGGCCAAAATCTGTGTTTGACGTTACAAAAAGGAAACAGCCAATGAACTGGCAGAAAAGAGAACATTGAACGTATCAACAAAATGTAATTTGCGAGTGTACTCAGGTGAGTGCACTTGTATTTTAACAGAGTTCATGGATGCACGGTAGAATCCTGATCAATCTTTAAGGTCAAATTAAAGTTTTTTTCCATGGACCTTATGCTGATTTCGTCATCATGTCGGTATCACGTGACTTCCCCATTTGGTCCATTGGTTATTATTCGAAAAAAAAAATCCGTTTAATTTGACCTAAGGTTTATCAGGATTCTACACGTACAATGTAAATTTATGCTGTGCATCCATGAACTCTGTTAAAATACAAGGACACATATCTGAGGAACATGATATTCCTCTAGTCAATGATGATTCGATGAGAAGGTCACGTGTTATCGTCTCTTATGCAACTCTGCATAAGGGCCACTCCCTCCCCCTCGCCAAAAAAAAAAACTGATCATTTTTCCGAAATCACTTTTGAATTTACGAAAAAAAACATCCATTTATCCAAAATAACGAATATTTTCTCAAAAACAAAGTACATTTTAATAAAAAAAAACACCATAAAAAAAAACATGGTATCTTTTTTGAGATTTTTTTTTTTTTTTTTTTTGTTAAA
>JAQGBX010008731.1:0-10306 GCA_034698745.1 Megaphyllum sjaelandicum
AACCTGGAAAAGTCATGAAAATTCTATATGAAAATTAAAGAATTCTTTTGTGTTCAATTCCGAATTCCACCTTGATTGATATAATTGATAGCGCACTTTCGTTCAGCGAAACACCAAACGCGGATAGTCTTTCTGCCGCAAAGTTAATGTTGAAGCGCCGTTTATTTCCCTCATTAAAACAAGTTCCCCGTTCGCCTTTCAGGCAGGATCGTTTTCAGCTTGGTGTTTTATCGTCGCAGCATAGTAAAAAGCCATAGGTACTCCTGGGGACATTTTACAGCCGAACTCCCTATTAATTCGTCTGCTCGGTCACTTTGTCCGTCCGGAACGATAATGTGCTAACACACGCTCCACATTTCATCCTACTTAAGCAGACGACTTATTGGCTTAACAGCAGCGCCTTCTGGATTTAATGGCGCTTGCGAATACCCCGCGACAAGCAGCGCGAACTATTTCTTGCACATTTAATTTCAAATTCTCCTAAAATTTACTGAATTTCGTAAATAAATGTAGAAGTTGACCTGTTTTTATCTTAGATAAAAAGTGATCGGCACATTTATTTGTTTGGGAAATGGTACGAAATGGGAAGGTATGAAATGCATTCGCCAACAATTGTTCCCAACATTCTCCGATTCGTTTTGTCGAATTATCCATAGTTATTTAACATCTGATCTAACCTTATGTAATTGACCAACACCACTGACCTACCCTGATTTAACCCAGTCTTTTTCCAGTGTTGCCTAATCTTTTTAACCCCTGCGGACCGGTGAAAAAATTAAAAAAATATTTCTCATCGTGGCAAAAATTGGAAAAAATATTTCGTGGACTGATAAGAATAATACAAATATTTCGCAGACCGCTAAGATAGATAAGACCACAAACCATTACCAGGGTTTCCCCAGAAATTTAATATTCAAATTCCCTTAATTTTCCAGGTTTTTAAATACATTTCCCAGATCAAAACAATGCCAAAATTTACATGCATGTATGTCGATGTTATCCACGATTTTTCAAAATCGACACAGGGAAATATTCAATATTTTGCATAATTTACTAATGATAATTTGAAACTCTTTCAAAATTAACAAAGAAAATTTTTTGAATGGTCCCTGAGCTAACCACGTACATGGTTTGTACGGGGAATTTACCTGAATTTTTCTAAATAAATTATTCTTTCGTGACTTGTCCAGGTCTGGGGAAACTTTGATAATTTATATATTTTTTGGTTGTAGTTTCAAAATCTAATTATATAAACTGAAAACTATAGTTATTCAAAATAATCAGAAAACAAGCGGACGCCTACGTCCAATTGTCTGGGAACAATTCTTGGCGAACAACTTTCCAGAAATCGCTTGGTACCGGCTCTGATAATTTTGAATTGATTTTGTATTTTTTAAATTTTGTTCCTTTGAATTTTCACTTGAAGGCCCCCAATTTCACGATTTGTTTCATTTGCTTTCCAATTACATTTTTTTTTTTAAATTACACAAATTTAAAAATACTTTTTACTCTTATTATAAAATGTGAAAATATAGTTAATGAAAATAATTATCTTTGAAAACAATATTTATACATTTGTTTTTCTAAAAATATTCAAATTTTCATGTAAAATCGGCAAATTGACCTTGACAGTTTTTTTTATTTAGTTTTGAAAATGTAATGCTATGATATGTGAAAATACGTTATGTGTCATGAAATTGAAGGTTTTTTTTATAAAAATAATTTTTTCCACAAAATATGCGCAAGAAATCACCAAAGTAACCGATTTGTATAACATGATCTTTTGCAATTATGCCAGAAAGGTGAAAGAAATAGTCTGCTCCTTTGAAATAAATAATTCTTTGGACAAAATATTTTTATCAAATGGTCATGTATCAGTATAAAGCGAAAAAAATCGTTATTTCATTGATTGCTTTTTCTTTGTTCATATATTAATCCATATTAATCACTTATTGGAATTAATGAGTTTTAATTCCTATTTTCGTGTGTAGAAAATTCATTATTCGCCAGTTACGTATTATATATGCCATCCTTGAAATGTGACCAAAAAATGTTACATGAATATCGAATAAACTTTTTTTTTATTAAAAATGATTGCAAATATCTTAGCAATACGGAATACGTTTTTGATAAATAGCTGATTTTCAATCAGTCATTTTGTGCCCCCAATTGGTGTGATGTCAGCACTATCTTCCAACAATATTTTTTATACCGAAAGTGACGTAACCAAACTTCCGACAAATTCTTTTCAAGTTCAATGTACGTCACCATCACCTAGCTCGTTCCAATCTATCCACTTTTTCCTGCCCCAAGCAGACGTGACGTCATTATCCCCCATTTTCCCAAATTCCAGCAGCATTTGTCTTAACCGGAAGTGGCGTCCACATTACCTTTCCGCCCTTTTATGTTACAACCAGAAATGACGTCATAATCTCCTGTTGCCTTAGATATTCATGACTCGAAGCCCGCTGAAGAAAGGTACATGTAAGTTAACACAATTTGTATTTATAAAATTTATTTCGAAAAGTAATTTGTATTTATAAAATAATATTAATCATTGAATTTTAGCTATTTTGATGAATTCACACCTTTTCAGATAGTGCATGTAGATTCTTTTTAAGTTATGAAATTCTTCCAAAAATAATCTAAAGCGAAATTTACAATTAATATAAATGACACAATGTTAAACAAAACAAAAACATACACCAAAAATTATAAAAAAAACTTGACAGTTTTTATTAATTAAACTATACAAGTTCTCATAAAATGATACTCATTTAAACTGATTCATGAAATTTCCCTTCCAAAACCACTAACGTTTCATTTTTATATTAACGACGTTTTTTTTTCAAATAGCAACACTATTTTGTGAAACAATGCAATTATGATACAATTCTCTTAAATTGTTTTTCCGACGATGCAATTTAGTTTTAAAAAAAAACTATTGAATTTCTTCTAGACGAAACCGTTTTCAAAATAAGGCAAAAAAAGAAAAAATCAATTCAATATTTCTGAAAAAAATTCTTTCCAAACAGCATTATATTCCCAAAAAAAAACCTTTACGTTTTTTTCTAAATGACACAATTGTCCTAAAATACGTTACAACTTTTCGAAATAACGAATACACATTTTTTCTTTACGAATTGTTCCGAACGTACCGTTTTATCTAAATTAAAAAAAAAATCTTTAAACTACAAATCATTTCAGCATGTCGCGTCGATGTTAGTCAAGATGAAGTATTCAACAATCTATGAAACTGAGATGATGTCCAAATCTAACTCTTTTTGGCTCGGGCACCCTGCCCTAGAAGTTGTACCACATCTATTAGTTGCCGGATCCCAAGAGTTGCCAACTGGACAGGTCACCTCGAAGGCTTCTCCACCGAGGCACCACCAGTACTTACGGCAATTGAGGTGAGTCAAAAAGGCATCATCTGACCCTGGACACAAAGGTATTTCTGGGCTGATGGGCACTGGTCGAGGGGTTATTCTCTCCAAAGCCATGGTTGTGGTTGTCAAGGCTGCTTCTGTGGTTCTCGCCGTTGTCTCTTCAGTAGTTCTTGACGTTGATGTTTGTGATTTGATGATTGCCGGAGTCTTGCTCTTTACTGGTGGAGTGGGCGGCTCTGTGCTGGTCATTGTGGTGGTAGTGGTTATTGCCTGACCCGGCTGTGTTGGATGCCGCGTGGTCAGCCATGGCGTGGTTGATCGTCTCGTAGGCTTGATTGGCCACCAAGGACTCTGTGAAGTTGTTGTTGAGAGGTTAGATTACATGATGTTACACTAAAATCTTTCGATTTTTGTACTGTGTTTGTTTTGTTTTTGTTCTTTAGATTCAGCTATGGTTTATGTTGCTTTTTTGTAAGGTATGGTTTCCCATTTGTAAGGGAAGTTTTAGGGCTGTTTTAAACTTAGTTATAACTGCATGCTGTCATTATACTGTAAAACCGTACTTTCTATACATAAATCCTATTTTAGTGAATGAAATGAACATGTAGGCTACTGTCTGCTTGTTTACTTCCAACTGTTTTCACTTCAATCTTTTGAAGGAAATGTACTTTTTTAGTTTTAACTGCAGTTTTCTTGGTTTCAATCCAATTTTAGAAAAATGAAAAGCATCGTTTGTTCATGTTAACTGCTGTGATTAGAATGATTAGATTATTCTGAAGTAAAACTGCAGTTCCTTCACGTCAAATCCGAGTTTTGTGTAAGAACATTTATGGATAGCACTGCTAATTATCATAATAATGTTGTGACAATCCAAAATTGTTGTTTCTACGAGGTTAGCTTGGGGCTATTTGCAAACTTTAAAAAAAAAGTTCCAGTACAAATTTTCAGAATGTTCAACAAATTCAGAGGATAAATTTGATAAATTGTCGAAAGTATCCGAAGACAAACACGCGAGATTATTCACCTTTTCCGAGCACAAATTTGCGAAATTTTTAATTGTTTTCGAGTATAGATTCATAAAATTTCGAATAATTTCTGAGAAGAAATTTTCAACAAATGCAACAGATTCTGAAGTCAAATTGGCAAAATTATCAACCTTTTCAGAGTACAATTTTTTAAAAGTTACAGCCTTTTCCGAGTATAAATTTGAAAAAATTCCCAACATTTTCCGATTACAAATATGTAAAATTTTCAAAAAAATTCTTCATGCTAATTTTGAAATTTTTTTTTAAAAACATGGAAAAGTCATGGAAGTTGAATTTGAAATTTCTGGAGAATTCTGTTTGAATCCAATTTCTTTATGAAAAAATAGTTTTAGTTCAATTTTTGTCATATTGCCTTAAAAACTGGATTCTTTAGAATTAGTCCTTGTGTAGAAGTACTGTTTGTTTACTTGAATTTCTTCACTAATTTTTTACTTTAAATGAAAATTGTAATGAATTTAGTTACTCACGGAAGTAGTTGTAGGTCGTACAGGGGGTGGTGGAACAACATAGTCCTTTAAGCTCGCGTACATGGTCTCCAGAAGAATGTCTTCGGGTCCACAAAGTCCACGAAAGTCATCCATGTCGATCGCCCAGATCATGGCTCCGCCATATCCCTTCTGCTTCAGGAAATTTAACTAAAAAAAAATATTTTGGTTAAATAATTTTCCTGTTATGTCCATATGTAGTGAATCCCACTACATCCAGTACATTAGTGCAAAAAAAATTCAAAACTGAACTGTGCCATATCTACCTTGATGTTGATGCTGTCAGCGTCATCGTATCCAACCCAGTCGTTGTCCTTGTGCATGTATGGACACTTGCCGATGTCGTCATACTTTAGCGTCCATTCGTTGGTCTTGATGTATTCGCAGATTTCGTAGTAGGCCAAGAAGCCGCTGGCGTTGGTGTATGGTCCGGGAGTGCCGCCCTCCGTGTCCCACTTCTTGACCGGAGCGCCTAAGCCATTGTTGTCTTTGCTGCCTAAGGTGTAAGTGCGGCCATAGAAGGCGATTCCCATGACCAACTTATCGCGAGGAGCCCCATAGTCCTCCCAGAGTTGAAGTCCACCTTCCTGTAAGCGCCAAAAAACTTTTGCATCAAAATGACATAATCTTCAAAATTGCTAGATTGATCTATTTGAGAATATCTTCCATTCTGGGATCAGTACGGAAGTTATCAACTTTCTGGAACCAGTGCAGAAATTGTCAACAGTGCGAAAGTAAACTTTCCTGACTTTGTGCTGAAGTTACCAAG
Source organism: Megaphyllum sjaelandicum (assembly GCA_034698745.1). Classification (NCBI taxonomy): domain Eukaryota; kingdom Metazoa; phylum Arthropoda; class Diplopoda; order Julida; family Julidae; genus Megaphyllum; species Megaphyllum sjaelandicum. The sequence continues at coordinate 5,690 of JAQGBX010008731.1, forward strand.
TTTCTGCAGTTTCTGCAGTTCTTGAAAGGTTACCAACTTTCTGGAACCGATACAAAAGTTATCAACCGGTCTGGAAATTATCAACTTTCTGAAACCAGTGCAGAAATTAGCAACGGATACTGCATGAAAACAGTGCGAAAGTGAACTCCTCGAATTTTTGCTGAGGTTTAATACAGCATGAAAGTTAACCAACTTTCTGAAACCACAAGTTACCATGGAAGTTACCAATTTTCTGAAATCAGGAAAGAAAATCCGCTATTTTGGACCTTACCACATTCAGGTTTTCATATGCATATTGATCGTGAGGCCTTTTGTGGAGAGGAGTGTGGACATCGGCGAATCCGGCCCAGTTGCCACGTAGATCATATGACATGACGTGAATGAAATCCAATAATCTGTATAATAAGTCAATTAAATATCATCGACTGGCAGAATGTAGCTCCTTTAAACTTGTCAAATATTTTTTTGATTGGCCTAAAGTTTCTTTACGTTTACAAAATGGGCTCACTTTTATTTAACTGGAAATACATGTATGTTTCCCTTAAATGTTACCTCGTGGACTTTACTTACTCTGCCAGTTCCGGTACATGGTAGCCTTCGTTTAACCGGAATTTGGCCATTGCTACAGCAGCTGTGAGAATCCAACCTTTTTGTTCAGCGTCGAAAGCTGCACGAAGATCCTAAAAATTTCGTTGATTTCTATTAAATAAAATTCCTTACTGTTTCTTTACATGATCCAAGAAAAAGCTGATCATGGCCTTCATCAATTAGTGACGAGACCTCAATTTGTCACAACCATACATGTACATGTATCTTTACTCGAAGAATGGAAAAAAAAATTCATGTCCCGATCATGGCCATTTTTCAAATTTACATATTAAACTGATGTAATCTCTGGTGAAAATTTAAAAAAAAAACAGTAACAGATTTTAAAAGTACATGGAAAAGGCTGTGAAATTTACAAGGTTACTACAAGAAGTTGAACATGTACTTCATGTGTTTTTTTTACAGATTTATATGTAAATTAAGATACATTAAACTATAGACTATGTCGAAGAACATCAAGTTGTCCACGTCCTTGATTTAAATTTAAAAAAATTTCGCATGTGGCACGTTAAACTTGAAAATTAATTGTGAGGAACAGGAAGTTTTTCTTGTACTTCATGTATGTTTTACAACTTGACAAGTAAAATATTGTTAAACTTGACATTTGCGAGGAAAAAAAAGTCTAAATTCAACAAACCTCTACGAGGAAAAGGAAGTTGTCCATGTCCTTCATGTTTCCTCCTCTGTCCGTGGCTCCCGGATATTCCCAATCCAAGTCAAAGCCATCGAAGTTGTACTTGTTCATGAAGGCCACCACACTCTTGACGAATCCTATTCGACGCTCGTCTGAAGCCGCCATGATAGAGTACTTCCGGCCGCCTTCGGCCCAACCTCCCACTGCGGCCATGGTCCGCAAATGAGGATGCTTTATCTTCAAGTCGGTGAACTTCAAGAAATTTCCTGAAGAAAGATAATTAGTTCATGAATCTGAAATCAATTCTTTCCATCGAGCAGTTTGGAAGTGACAACATACTGTGGTACAATATGTAAAGCCGCCAAGCCATAATCATGCTTGGCGCCTCACCCGAAACCTGACCCCTGACCCTTGACCCGACACTACGAGATTCCTAAAAACACGAATGCAACCAAGGAATGAAGGAATCTGGCAGAACAGATTCATGAGAAGATTCATCTGAAACCTGTTAGGCAGAGACCTACAGCAGCTGGAGCAGCCAAGAGTGTGAAGAGAACCCCAGAATGGATTCTGGTGCCTGCATGCAGATTCAGAGATTTTTGGTGTGCCAATGCTGAGGCCAAGAGGCCTGATGTAAAATGTACATGTGCCGGCCAGTGTATCATGCAGTTTAGATCAACCACTGACTCCCAGTATATGAAGACCAGTGTGATGTGCCTTACGGATTTCCAATGTTGGAAGATAACGGATTGCGCGGAGAATGGAGACATTGTTATAGGAGCTTGTAGTAGGACAGTGCCAAGTGAGTTTATGTACAGCGTCCACCAGATCTATGCATGTCCTCAGTGCAGTAGGATAGCGGACCATGCTCGGAACAAGACAGTGCCATGCAACCGCTATGAAGAGAAAGCAAGCTGTACGTGGGCACATCTAGTACCAGAGTTTGGGTGTTAGGACAGAGTCGCCTACAGAGGTCAAGATGGCACATCCACGGAAGACGGTACAGAGTGCCATAACGGCAATAATTCTTTTCTTTATTCTTTTTTTCGCAATATGCTTGAATTTTATCACCAATTAACATGTGACAAAGCGGTATTCAAGGAATAGCAGTGCTGCGGAATACGTTTAATTTGTTGTCATCAAGACACAGTGTCTTCAATTGCAGAGAGCCGACAAGACGACACTTGTTGAAAGTACGCAATCAATTTATCTTGAAACTTTATCAGCACAACGATTCCACTCTAGCCTTAATCATGCAGGTGCTGAGCAAGTGCATCAAAGAGAAAATATGAATTTCAGTAGCCTGCGCATTAGAGAGATGCCCTGGGCATGGGAACGTTGATAACGGGGATATTTATTCTCGAGCTGAAGTAACTGAGAGTGAGGATCAATAGCTAAAGTTGTGTAATTTTCTGAAAATTTAGATTTCGAGAATAAGGATGATCCTGACCAATTCCATGTTGCGGAGACCCTTGAAAGAAGTGGTCATGCATTAATTGTCACTCTTGGTAGTTGGATGGAACCTTTTTTCTTTCCATCATTTAAATGAGCATGGTGCAACCAATTAAATACCGGGTAATTAAATAAAAAAAAGCATTGACCGTTGTTCATGGTGTTTTTTTTATTGTAACTCGAAATTGAAACTCTTAAAATCCTCACCCAATGACCCAGTTCGCTAATCTTTACACTTTAAGATAAAAACTCCAAATTTTCATTGTTCTAATAAGGTCCAGCAGTCCGTAAGTGCGGAAAATGCTATGATTGGGTCGTAAATGGGAAAGTGCCTATATGCTAATTGCCCATATGTTTAGTGTAGGTCACTAAGGTCAGCACTTGATGTTAAAACGTTGGAAGATAAAATTGGCTTTGGACTATTTCTAATTACTGACCTTTATTGACGTCCAGCTCTTCATCCAAAATCCAAAGCTCGGAATTCTGTTCTTGGACACCGGTGAAGGAGTAGATCACGTGGGTGCAGATGTCCGCTCGGATGTCGTCCACTGTGTATTTGCCAACGCCTGGACGGTAAACTGCCCAGTTGCTGTAGTAGCAGATGATCTTCCCTTTACTTGGTGAATGGTGCTCTGTTAAGGAATTTGGGGGACATTTTGTTGTTGTTGTTATATCTCAAAATATATTGAAGACTGGCAAAATAGACAGTTGTCAAACATTACTCATCATTGACCAAGAAAGAATTTTTGTATAACATTTTGTGAAAAAGTGGTATTAAACAACAAATACAGAGTTTTTATTGTGGAGAAATGTGGACCAGGAATGGTCAGAAACAGTGCAAGGAATGGTCTTTTGACGAATTGGTGACCAAAAAAGATGTTTTTCTGGTTTTTTTTCTTGAAGAGATGGTCTTTGGAGAAAATAAAATTAATCATTTGTGACCAGGAATGAATTTTTGTAGAAGCTTGTAGTAAGCTTGTGAAAATATATCGACTTAAATTGATCTTTAAAATAACTTTCTAGAATCCATGTATCCTTACTTAAGAAATTGTCAACAAAACAAATCGTGTCATATTTATAGCAAGAAAATGCGAACACAATGATTATTGGGCTCAATTTGATCAATTTTTCACACTACATTACCAAAGAAACTATGCAAGTTTTCAAACAATCAAAAACATCAAACATATCAAAAATGCCTTCCGTTAAAATTTTATTGAAAAATTAAACATTTATAAATAGTTTACCTAAGTTGTCGCCTGCCGCGCTGCAGCATGTGCACCATCAGCGCCACCAAAACCGCGACTTAAGCTAACTAAGTGTAAGTTTTGAAATCTTTCATAAATTTAAATTTAAAGTATTTTAGATATTTTATAATAAAACTGTCGATAGCAAATTGTGTACTATCCAAAATATAAAATAATATATATTTGTAAACTTGATTCCATTTTTCATAATTTTTTTTAAATATTTGCCGTTAATGTAATTTTTTTCCCAAACGATATTTACGAATCGTAGACCATCTTGTAAGAAACCTTTGATATAAAAATCAGATATCTTACCTGCTTGACTTAGGGCAATCACCGTTAGACCAATAAGAAACGAGAGCTTGGCGGCCATATTGGTACTCTTTTGAATCTGAAACATAACGATACCGGAAATAATTTGTAATGTCGAAATGACATGTTTACAGTGCCGTATTAACCCATGGCAAGGCCCAAAGCCTTCAAAGCTTCTTTGGGCCCCTCAACCTTCCCCCCTCCTCCGCCGCCCCGAATTTCACAAAATGTTGAAAATTTGTACTCAAAAACTGTGGAAAATTTGCAAATTTATACTCGAAAACATGGCAAATGTTGTAAATTTGAACAGGGAAACCTGAAGAATTTTGCAAATTTCTCCTCGGAAACCGTCAAATCTTTTGCAAA
>JAQGBX010008732.1:0-10304 GCA_034698745.1 Megaphyllum sjaelandicum
TTCAAAATAAACCATTCTTCTCTGACTTTTCCAGGTCATTCTCAACTTCCCTGACTTTTCCAGGTTTTCCAGGTCTGGTCTGGGAGAACCCTGCATAATATTGAATAATATTGAAACAATAATGTTCAAAATTATGCAGATTCTTCCAGACCCGGAAAACCTTAAAAAGTCAGGGAATAATAGAGTTCGCAGCCTGTATAACTAGAACTTACTGTTTGAGGATAGTCTTGTCGTTTGAGGGGCGTTGATCGAATCGTTTTGACCCCGGTGGGTGAGAGGTCAAACACGTGGGAGTAAAGGAAAAACCGATTAATAGGAAAATTCACCTTAATGTCGTGATTTATTTAAAACCAGTTTGAATTAAGAAAGATGAATGTTTGTAAAAAAAAAAGGGAGAGGTATACAGTACGTGTTTATACAGTAAAACCTGGAAAAGTGACCACCTGTATATGTTGAGCTCTTTTTAGCTAGCATATTTTTTGTTTTCCTAAAATAGTGTCCATTTCCTTCATAAAAATTCTCCGTATAGTGACCAGTGGCCACCTTTCTATCGTATACAGTGACCAGTGTGTGTTGTCTTTTTTGCAAATTTTAAATTGCCAACGTACCTTAAAAAGTGACCATGCACATAACGGATGAGTCACGTTACATCTTGCTTTTAACCCTTGGACATGATGATCCTGTACTTTTTTTTGTGTTTTGTGGTTTTTTACCACAATAAAACCTGGAAAAGTGACCACCTGTTTATGTTGAGCACTTTTTAGCATATTTTGTCTTTCCTATAGTGTGCATTTCCTTCATAAAAATTCTCCGTATAGTGACCAGTGGCCACCAGTCTATTGTATACAGTGACCAGTGTGTGTTGTCTTTTTTGCAATGTTTACGTTGCCAATGTATAGCTTAAAAAGTGACCAGATAACGGATGAGTCACGTTACATCTTGCTTTAACCCTTGGACATGATGATTCTGTACTTTTTTTGTGTTAATTTGTGGGGTTTTTTTACCACAGTAAAACCTGGAAAAGTGACCACCTTTGAATGGTGAGCACCTGTTTATGTCGACCAATTTTAAGTGTTTTGTTTCTTCTAGTGTATATACATTAATTTCTTCATAAAAATTCTTTGTATAGAGACCACCTGTGTACAGTGACCAACATTGCATTTTTTTTTGGTAGTCGCTCTTAACAGGTTTTTACTGTACGTGTATTACAGTCCACATGTATAAGTGCAGTGTACACGTTCGTTATCTTAATGTAATTCAGGCATTCTTTGTAGAGTGACCACCCGTGTACAGTGACCAACGAAGCTCCTTATTTTGGTTGTCACTCTTAACATGTTTTACTGTACGTGTATTACAGTCCACATGTATAAGTGCAGTGTAGGCCTACATGTTCATTATTTTAATGTAATTTAGGCATTCTTTGTATAGTAACTACCCGTGTACAGTGACCAACACGGCATTTTTTTGGTGGTCACTTTTAACAGGTTTTACTGTACTTGAATAGTGCATTTCAGCACTTATGTACGCAAACATTAACCTGCATGCATGAGTTTTTTTGACCAAATCAATGAAAAGGGTTGGGAAATTTAGGGTACGAACTGTAATTATCACGGGCCGGAAGACGATTTATAAGGATGGTCACGTGGGTGGAGGTCATGGTGTAATTACCTCTTAATTCAAGGCCCGCGTGCAAAACGAAATCGGTAATGTTTATAATTGCAGATATCTGAACACGAAATGAATGATAATGACGACCCAGTTATAAAGTGTTACCCTGCGGCTAACTAACGATTCGGTGAGGGGTGTAGCGTAAAATGTGAAGAAACGCCTTGTTTCTCCACTTTACTTACCATCCTAAGTAATTTCCTATATAGCCTACATGTAGGTAATAATAGAAGAAATTGATTTTTTGTATAACTTTGTAGTGTGTTTATGTTTGTAACATCATTATGCTTACCGTATATACGTATGCTAAGAATAGGGAGATCTTGTTTGCGTATACCGTATCTCTTACGGTATACGCAAACAAGATCTCCCAAGAACTATTATTTTACGAATATTAGTGGGTGTCCTGCAGGTTCGTAAAAACGCGAGTCGACTGGATAGTCAAGGGTTTCTCCAGACCTGGAAAACCTGGAAAAGTCAGGGAACTTGAAAATGACCTGGAGAAGTCAGGGAAATTCAACGCAGTTATGGCGATCAAAAATTAATACTTCTAACAAGGTTAGCTCAGGGCATATTTTCCGAGTAGAAATTTGCAAAATTTTCCACGTTTTCCATGTACAAATTTACTCAATTTTCCACGTTTTCTTGAATATTAATTTGCAAAATTTTTTCACGTTTTTGGACTACAGATTTTCAAAATTTTCAACGTTTTCCGAGTACAGATTTTCAAAATTTTACGTTTTCCGAGTACAGATTTGCAAAATTTTTCAAGTTTTCCATGTACAAATTTACACAGTTGTTTACGTTTACCGAGTATATTAGCAAAATTGTCCACGTTTTCCGTGTATTAATTTTCAAAATTCTCTAGGATTTCCGAGTACAAATTTTCCACGAATTTTCTTAGGACAAAATTGCGAAATTGCCCCCTTTTTCCGAGCGCAAATTTTCAACATTTTCCGACTATACAAAATTTTCCCATTTAAACAAATTCTGTATGCATTAATTTTAAAAATTGTCGTTAGTAAATTTAAAAAAAAATATTTTCCAGTGTCACTTTTGGAGAAAATGTCAATTTTTCACGTTTTTTCACGTTCAAAGTCAGGAAAGTTGATAATGAAATTTCTGGGGGAACCTAGGGCCAATTTTGGAAAATATGTCAATTGTTCACGTCGTCATTGGTTAGGAAAGTTTTTAAAAACCAGGAAAAGTCAGGGAAGTTGAGAATGCAATTTCTGGGGAACCCAGTGTCAATTTTGGAAAATGTCAATATTTCACATTGTCATTAATATTGGTCAGGGAAATTTTCTTAAAACCTGAAGAAGTCAGGGAACTTGAAAATGTCTGGATAAGTCAGGGGAGAATAGCTTTAAATAAGTCTGAGTACTTAAAAATGTCTGGAAAAGTTAGAGAAATTAAAAAATGTCTAGAAAAGTCAGGGAAATAAAAAATGTCTTGAAAAGTCATGTTACTTGAAAATGTCTTGAAAAGTTAGGGAAATTAAAAATGTCTTGAAAAGTCAGGTTACTTGAAAATGTCTTGAAAAGTCACTTTACTTGAAAATGTCTAGAAAAAGTCAGGTTACTTAAAAATGTCTGGAAAAGTCAAGAAAATTAAAAATGTCTAGAAAAGTCAGGTTACTTGAAAATGTCTGGAAAAGTCAGGAACATTAAAAATGTTTGGAAAAGTTAGGGAAATTAGAAATGTCTGGAAAAGTCAGGGATTTTAAAAAGTCAAAGAAATTAAAAAAGTCTAGAAAAGTCAGGTTACTTGAAAATGTCTGGAAAAGTCAGGAACATTAAAAATGTTTGGAAAAGTCAGGGAAATTAGAAATGTCTGGAAAAGTCAGAGATTTTAAAAAGTCAAAGAAATTAAAAAAAGTCTAGAAAAGTCAGGTTACTTGAAAATGTCTTTAAAAGTCAGATTACTTGAAAATGTCTAGAAAAGTCAGTAAAATTAAAAATGTGTTGAAAAGTCAGGTTACTTGAAAATTTCTGGAAAAGTCAGGTTACTTGAAAATTTCTGGAAAAGTCAGGTTACTTGAAAATGTCTGGAAGATTCATAAATTGTAAAAAGTCAGGGAAATTAAAAATGTCTAGAAAAGTCAGGGATTTTAAAAATGTCTTGAAAAGTCAGGGATTTTAAAAATGTCTGGAAAAGTCAGGGAAATTAAAAATGTCTTGAAAAGTCTGGGAAGTTGAAAATGAAATTTCTGGATGGATACAAAAAGGGAAAACGGACTGCTTTTTCAACATTGCTTTTATACATTGTTATGTATTGCCTTTCAACACATTCCTGGTCAACTAGCTATTAAAAAGGCAAAAAGAAGGAGATAGAGATGAGCTAGCTCGATTCTTGAACGTTATTACGAAAGGTGGAGTTGCAGGAAATGGCTAATTAGCCATTTTGGTTACACGTTTGTCTTCTTCTTTCTTCTGTTAAATTGAATCGTTGAAACGAGGCGAGGCGTAACAGCGCATAAACAACCCTGCTTTTTTATTGGTCCGTTCGGGGCGTGTGCACTTTCACCTGCTGCTCCAGGGACGGGAGGTTCATTACCACTTTTACTAATTTGGGAATAACAATCGGATGAGTGCTACACAACTCCATGCAAACCTACAAAAGTGAACTTTATAACCTGGATAGTTTGGCGTGGTTCTGTGGAAATCCAGCTCGAAATTCAGGTCGGAATTACTTGTTTTATTCACCTTGATTGCACTACTTCCGGTTATCTATGAAATGTTACATCAAAATGCTGATGGCGTTCGAGTGATTTGGAGGCGGCCATTTTTAGAGTTATCATGCGGTATATATACCTGTACATGCATATATAAGTATAGAATTTCAGACTTATTTTTCATTTACAGTAAAACCTGGAAAAGTGACCACCTTTGAATGGTGACCACCTGCTTATGTTGACCTTTTTTTTAAAGAATTGTTTTTTTCTAGTGTACATTTCCTTCATAAAAATTCTCCGTATAGTGGCCAGCGACCACCTGTCTATTGTGTACAGTGACCGGTGTGCGTTGTCTTTTTTGCAATTTTTACATTGCCAATATACCTTATAAAGTGACCGGATAACGGATGAGTCACGTTACATCTTGCTTTTAACCCTTGGACATGATGATTCTGTACTTTTTTGGTTTTGTGGTTTTTTTACTAAATTTATTAGTCTACATGTATAATTGCAGCGTACATGTTCATTATTTTAATTTAATTCAGGCATTCTTTGAATAGTGACCACCTGTGTACAGTGACCAACATGGCATTTTTTTGGCGGTCACTCTTAACAGGTTTTAGTGTAATTCTCTAAAAAAAATTTAAATTTCTCATTTTTGACATCATCAAAGGCTTGTTATATGATAAAATACACTGCACAAGTACAGCATGTAGCATACAGTAAAACCTAGAAAAGCGACCACCTTTGAATGGTGACCACCTGTTTATGTTGACCACTTTTTAGCGTATTGTTTTTTCTAGTATACATTTCATGCACAAAAATTCTCTGTATAGTGATAGTGATTCTGTACTTTTTTGGTTTTGTGGTTTTTTACTACGTGTATTACAGTCTACATGTATAAGTACAGTGTACAGGTTCATTATTTTAATTTAATTCAGGCATTCTTTGAATAGTGACCACCTGTGTATAGTGACCAACATAGCGCTTTTTTTTTGGTGGTCCCTCTAAACAGGTTTCACTGTATTTTTCAAAGTAGTAATTGCTATTACATCGGTTAAGAAGGTTAGCTATGACCCTCATATCTGCGATGGTTTATTTTTAGAAAAAATTCTTAACTTCAATATTTATTTTCTATACCTTTAAGTATGACTTGTTTAATTAAGACTACTAATTATACAAGGTTCCCCCAGAAATATCATTTTCAACTTCCCTGACTTTTCCAGGTTTTAAAAAAAGATTCCCTGAACAATGACAATTACGTAAAAAATTACATTTTCCAAAGTTGACACTGGAAAATGTTTTTTAAAAACAATTAAAATTAAAATTAAAATAAAAACAGTTCAAATTTGCAAAATTTTTCACGTTTTTTTCGAATTTAAATTTGCAAAATTAGCCACAATTTTCCGAGTCAAAATTTGCAATTTTTTTTTTCATGTTCAAATTTGCAGAATTGCTCACGTTATCACGAGTGCAAATTTTAAAAATTTGTCACGTTTTTCCGAAGACAAATTTTTCAGTATTTGTAAAAAAAAAAAAATTATAATTTTTTAAATACTTGTTTTTACAATGTGATATAAAAATTATAATAAATAAATGAAAAATAATGAAAAATGGGAATATTTGTCTCTGAAATGGTACATTTGTGTAAGGGAAAATGGTAAATTTTGTCAGGGAAAGTCAGGGAAATCAGATGTCTAATTTCAGTAGCAACCCTGAAATTTGTCATTGTTCACATATTTGGTATAAAACTATTTTTTATTTCATGGACTGTGCAAATCCATGGCTTTGCAACACATGCCAGAACTGTTAAAAAGACCTGGGTTTGCACCCAAACCTTAAAGATAACGATGTATTGTGGGGGTCATTCCCCTTACCCCAGGTGCGCCCTTACCCCTCTTTACCTCTGGCACATGCTTACGGTACTTACCCCCGAGCTCGGCTCGCGCCTTAGGTCGCCACCCCCAGCTCCAAATTATCATTTAAATGTATCACGAGTCCAAGGTGGGTGCGGGGACCATCAAAATGGAGGAGGAACCAAGAGGGTACCAGAAGGTCCATAACAAAAGTACATACACAAAAAGAAAAGGGTAAGTCCCTGCTTGCCATATGATCTTTTCCCAAATTCACCTGGACGGATGGCGAGACTGCTTATTAGCATGCCAAAAGGTGCTTCTGGAGGGAGAGGTACCTTCCTTAGGGGGGTTGGTCACGCTGTCCTGCAGTCCTCATCTATTGTTGTTGTAGCAGCTGGGCAGCTGATTCGGTAAGCGCGTGCCGTCTGCGTCTATAACCTCCTTACCTCAAAAAGTCGTTCAGGTGGGCCATCATTTGGGAGTCTGAACTCGGTAAGGTAACATCGTACCGCTATTTTCTGACTTCTCCCAAGATTTTGGCTTTTGCTGGACAGTGGACATGCAGTGACTTACTCCAACATGTATTTTGGACTCTGATCTGCCTCTGTGTGCATGCTCTGAAACGAGTATACGCTTTCAGATTGTGGAATTTTTCATGGATTTACCTTTTTTTACCGATCTTGTTGTGCGCTTACTGCAAAGGTAGGAATTTATACGGTATAATTTACCGTATTTTTTATTTTACCGTATTTTTGTTTTTACCGTATTTTTTTAGCGTTGTTTCTGAAATGATTTAGCGTTAACGGGCAAGTTTTTAAAAGACAGCTTTGCATGGTGTTTGCGATTGTACAGGGTTCATCCCTAGACCTGGAAAACCTGGAAAGGTCAGGAGGAAAAAAGTCAGGGAACTTGAAAATGACCTGGGAAAAGTCTGGGAAGAATGGGTTTTTTTTAAAAAAAAAAAAGTCAGGGAAATTCGACGCAGTCATTGCGATCCCAAAATTAATACTTTTACGAGGTTTGCTCAGAGCCCATTTCCCGAGTAGAAATTCGCAAAAAATTTTCACGTTTCCGGAGGTAGGAAATTTACGGTATTATTTACGGTATTTTTTATCGTTGTTCCTGAATGATTTAACGTTAACGGGCAGTTTTTAAAAGACAACTTGCATGCTGTTTGCGATTGTACGGGGTTCCCCCCTGACCTGGAAAACTTGGAAATTAAGTCAGGGAACTTGAAAATGATCTGGGAAAAGTCAAGGAAGAATGGGTTATTTTGAAAAAGTCAGGGAAATTCAACGCAGTCATGGCGATCCCAAAATTAATACTTTTACGAGGTTAGCTCAGGACCTGTTTTCAGAGTAGAAATTAGCAAAATTGTCCACGTTTTCCCTGTACAAATTTTCGAAATTCTCTACGTTTTCCGAGTGCAAATTTTCCACAATCTCCGAGCCTGGACGAAATTGCAAAATTTCCCACTTTTTCCGAGCACAAATTTTTAACATTTTCCGAATAAAAAAAAATTCTCTTCGTAAGTAAATTTAAAAAAATATTGTCCAGTGTCAATTTTTCACTTTGTCATTGGCCAGGGATTGTTTTTTTTAAACAATGAAAAGTCAGGGAAGTTGAAAATGAAATTTCTGGGGAAACCCTGACTTCACAGAAATGAAAAATGATTTGAAAAATACAAAATTTCACGCCCAGAAGTTTGGGAAAAAAGTAGTTTCAAATTGTCTAAATGAAACAATTTAGCTGAAAATACAATGAAACCTGGAAAAGTGACCACCTGTTTATATTGACCACTTTTTAGTGTATTGTTTTTTCTATATAGTATACATTTCCATCATATAAATTCTCCGTATAGTGACCAGTGACCACCTTCCTATTGTGTACAGTGACCGGTGTATGTTGTATTTTTTTTTTGCAATTTTTACATTGCCAATGTACCTTAAAAAGTGAGCAGATAACGGATGAGTCACGTTACATCTTGCTTTAACCCTTGGACATGATGATTCTGTGCGTTTTTGGTTTGTGGTTTTTTACTACATGTTTTTCAGTTTACGTGTACAAATACAGTGTACATGTTCACTTTTTTAATTTCATTCATGCATTCTTCGTATAGTGACCACCTGTGTACAGTGACCAATACAGCATTTTCTTTTGGTGGTAACTCTTAACAGGTTTTGCCGTATTACAGTCTACATGTATAAGTGCAGTGCATGTAATGCAGGTTCATCATTTTAATTTAATTCAGGCATTTTTTGTATATAGTGACCAACATAGCACTTTGTTTTGGTGGTCACTCTTAACAGGTTTTACTCCCCCTTAAGAGGGAGCAGGCCATTTCAAGGTGGTTTAGGTGGCGCTTATTGAAAGGTGCTTGGTCATATAATGGTCGTGGATGAAAGAATAAGCTAGTGGAGCAGCTGAATTATACGACCAGCTCCAATAATGGGGCCATTTGTCAGGGATGGGGAGTGGTGGCGCTACCAGTCGCCCAAATAAGGCTACCGAGCAGATGATAAATTCAAAAAAAAAGGACAAAAAATACACGAAATGGATGACCTTCGACCTCCCAACTGCATTAACACTTCTCTTTGCCCCTTGTTGTTGGTTATGGTGTATTGCAATTAAGCTGTGTGTGATTGCTCGCCTTTAGGGGGCAGCAATAATTATGTCAAAAATAGCTTCTAATATGGATAGGGTTCCCCCAGACTTGGAAAACCTGGAAAAGTCAGGGAAGTTGAAAACGACCTGGAAAAGTCAGGGAACTTGAAAACAACCTGGAAAAGTCAGGAAAAAAGGTTTATTTTTGAAAAAGTTAGGGAAAATGGCGATGTATTTAAGGGTTTGTCAAAATTAGGTTTTAATATGGACAGGGTTCCCCCAGACCTGGAAAACCTGGAAAAGTCAGGGGAGAAAGGTTTGTTTTTTGAAAAAAGTTAGGGAAATTCAACGCAGTTATGGCGATCCCTAAATTAATACTTCTACGAGGTTAGCTCAGGGCCCATTTTCCGAGAGGAAATTTGAAAAAAAAATTTCACATATTCAAAGTCCATATTTGCAAATTATTCCACGTGACATGAGTATTAATTTGCAAAATTTTTCGTGTTTTCTGTGTACAAATGTAGAATTTTTTCTTCGGTTTATATATATGAGCAAATTTGCAAACTTTTTCACGTTTTCCGAGTAGAAATTTGCAAAATTTTCCACGTTTTCTGAAAACAAATTTGCAAAATTTTCCACTTTTCCGAGTAAATATTTGCAAAATTTTCCACGTTTTCCGAGTGCAAATTTGCAAAATTTTCCACGATTTCCAAGTACAAATTTGCAAAATTTTCCACGTTTTCCATGTACAAATTTGCAAAATTGTTCACGATTTCCGAGTACAAATTTGGCAAAATATTCCACGATTTCCGAGTAGAACTTTTCCACGTTTTCCGAGTACAACTTTGTACAATTTTCCACGTTTTTCATGTAGAAATTTTCAAAATTCTCTAGGTTTTCCCGAGTACAAATTTTCCACATTTTCCGAGGGTAGAATTGCAAAAGTTTTCACTTTTTCCAATCAAAAATTCTCAACATTTTCCAAATACAAAACTTTCTCATTTTAAAAAACTTTCACGTTAGTAAATTTTAAAAAAACATATTTTTCAGTGTCAATTTTGGAAAGTGTCAAATTTTTCACGTAGTCATTGGTCAGGGAAATTTTAAACCTGGAAAAGTCAGGGAAGTTTAAAACGAAATTTCTGGGGGAACCCTGTGTAGTGCTAAGTTGGGATACCGTGATCGAACATTAGTGTTTGAATAGGACATCGTAAATTGTGAATTAATTTGTATTAGTATATATTGTTAATCTTGTAAATTTTGAATTTATAGGTCAAGGCTTATTTTATTAAATATAGGACAATTTAAGGAAGCATTTATGTTTGAGATAGCACATCCTGTATTCATCTTAATCGTGCATTACTTACTTAAAAATAAGACTAACTAAAACATGTGTCGTTAGGGCATGCTTACACAACAAAACTTTTGAATTAAGAATGATAATTTTTTTACCACTAGCGCCAACCAGCGGGCAAACCATCAGTAATTTAAATGCATTACCAATA
>JAQGBX010008733.1:0-10303 GCA_034698745.1 Megaphyllum sjaelandicum
CGCGGTGGGGGGGGGGGGGCGCTGAGCTTAATTCGTGACCATTATTGCTTAAATTCTCGATAAAACAGTTCCTGCTCAACTTTCGGCGTACGTTCGAATAGATTAGACCCCATTTTTAGTCGTCCCCCATCAGCATTCAAAACGCAACGAAACCTATTCATTAGAATCCCAAAAAGGAGGGGGGGAGGGGTCTTTTGAAGAGGCACGTGACCAATGGTACTTCCGGACATATTCATTATTCGTTATTATATTATTTCGTTACATTCCCCTTCTCCTCATCACCCTCGCACAGCAAATTGATTTTGATATTTCTTTAAAAACTGCCCAATTTATTGCACGTACTTCCGTCCTTTTAGGATGGCCGTTGGTTAGTGGCTCCATGACCACGTGACCACGTCACGGACGCACGTGCAGAAAAGCGTCGGCCATCGGAGACATTTATCAAATTGTATAAAGGTCATCCATTGGACGCAGATAAAGGTCATTGATCACGCGTTTGATGCATGGCTAAATAAGGGATGATCTCAATGCACCATGGTCTAATTCTATAATCTTAAATCTCTGGCAATAATTTATGCATGATTTCGTAGGGTATTAAACCTCTTGTTTGTGTCTGCCGGAAGTCTTCTTGGAGCGTGGCCACGGAGAGTGTTCTATAGTGATAGTTTAAATGGGGAAGTTTTAAATAGTTTCAATGAAAATTTCTTCCAACTGTTATAGTTAAGGTGTCGTGAATTTCAAACTTAGGCATTTCCATCGATATATTTGAAGAGGCATTTCCATCGAATCGATACATTCGAAATGCATTTCCAACGAATCGATGCATTTCAAAATGCTTGTCCATCGAATCGATACATTTTCAAATGTATTTCTATCGAATCGATACATTTTCGAATGTATTACCATTGAATTGATACATTTTCAAATGCATTACCATCGAATCGATAAATTTCCAAATGCATTACCATCGAATCGATACATTTTCAAATGTATTTTGATCGAATCGATACATTTTCAAAAGTATTTCGCTCGAATCAATATATCTTCAAATGTATTTCGATCGAATCGATACATTTTCAAATGTAATCCACTCGAATCGATACATTTTAAATGTATATTTCGTTCGAATCGATAATTTTCAAATGTATTACCATCGAATCGATACATTTTCAAATGTATTTCGATCGAATCAATACATTTTCAAATGTATTTCGCTCGAATCGATATATTTTCAAATGTATTTCGATCGAATCGATACATTTTCAAATGTATTCCGCTCGAATCGATACATATTCAAATGTATTTCGCTCGAATCGATACATTTTCAAATGTATTTCGCTCGAATCGATATATTTTCAAATGTATTTCGATCGAATCGATAGATTTTCAATTGTATTCCGCTCGAATCGATACATTTTCAAATGTATTTCGATCGAATCGATACATTTTCAAATGCATTACCATCGAATCGATACATTTTCAAATGTATTTCGCTCGAATCGATAATTTTCAAATGTATTTCGCTCGAATCGATAATTTTCAAATGTATCACCATCGAATTGATACATTTTCATATGCATTACCATCGAATCGATACATTTCAAAATGCACTTTGATTTCAGTGTAGAGTTCGTCAAGAAATATGAGTATCGATGACGATGTAAAAATCTCCTCACCAATAAACTAAAAAAAAAAGTTATTTCCGAGAATTTTCGTTCGTTTTTTGGCGTTCATTTTTCGTTTCCCCCTCATTGGGTACATAACAGGCATTGTTGTCCCGAATCTCTTTCTTCCTAGCGCATTTCATCCGTGGTAAATGCAGTTGAAAAGGCGTCTTATCTCCTGCCAGTTTCCCTAAATCTGCTTTCGTAAAAGACGCTTTTCAGCTTCATTCGCAATTGAGCATTTGCTTTAAATAGACCAATGAAAAGCAGCTGACGAAAGAGATGCCATTTCAAGTGCCATTGAAAGTACTTTTTTATTTTGTGCGAATATACCGTAATGAATATTTCGTATACGTATAGTCAGGGTTCCCCAAGACCAGGAAAGTCTGGAATTGTCAGGGAACTGGAAAATGTCTAGGAAAGTAAGGGAAATTCGTATTTAATGTTGTCACGATCCAACTAATGCTTCTGCTTGGTTAGCTCGGGGCCCATTTTGTAAATTTTTAAAATTTCGCAGTACAAATTTGAAAAACTTTCAATAATTTTAGAGGACAAATTTTAAAAATTTTCAACAGTTTCCGAGGACAAATTTTCAACAGTTTCCGAGGACAAATTTTTTAAATTTTCAACTGTTTTCGAGGAAAAATTTGGAAAAATGTCCACTTTTTCGAAGATAAGCATATTTACGTTGTCCGAGCATAAACTTGCTAACTTTTCTACGTCTTCCGATCGAATACAAACGTGCAGAATTTTCGAAGTTTTCCTAGTACAAATGTTCAAACTTTTCGTAATACAAATTTGCAAAATTTAAATGTGATTCGTAATATAAATTTGCAAAATTCAAATGTAATTCGTAATACAAATTTGCAAAATTCAAATGTAATTCGCAATACAAATTTGCAAAATTGAAATGTAATTCGTAATACAAATTTGTGTAGCTTTCAACAGTTCCCGAGAACAAATTAGCAAATTTCTTAATTTTTTCACAGTAAAATTCACCAACATTTTCCGAGTACAAAATTTGTAAATCTTTCAACATTTTCCGATAATGAATTTGTACAATTTTCAAAGTTTATTCATCCTAGTTTCGTAAAATTTGTAACATTTTTTCATTATGTTATAATTTCGAACGTTTTTTTTTTAATATTGTCCATTGTGGATTTTTCAAAATCGTGAATTACGTGGACATTTTTCAATTTTTTCATTTGTTATTGGTCAGGGAAAATTTGTTTAAAAACCTGGAAAAGTCGGAGAAGTTGAATAAGAAATCCCTGATAGTTGTGCTCCATGAGCAGTTTTTTCCAACAACATGCATGCAATAAAGTATTCATGAATTTTTCTGATTTTTTTCTTCTTTCTTCTTAACTTCTGCCAGATTATGGTTTCACGATGATGTGGCTTTTCATCGTAATTTACATATCTAATGTTCACTTTAATGATGTAATATAACGTAATAGCGGCGTTATCCGAAAATGTTGCAAATGCATCTCTTTATGTACGACAGAATAAAAATAATACAGTTTTTTGCACTCATGAAGCCAGGGGTAGGGTATAAAAAATTCAAGCGGAAATACGAGTTGATAATAAAATGTTAATGTAAATATGCTTAATATATGCAAACAAACTAAATGAATTCGATTGAGCTTTCGTATAAAATACAATAAGAAAAATTCGTAGGCTATGATAAAGACAAAAAGTAAAATAGAAAGTGCTGCCTGGAAGCCTGATTAAGATTCCTTGATGATAAAAATCTTAATTGCTCGATTTGCATAATAAATTCCTATATTTTCTACTGCTACCTTTGCATATAGAGGTTACTTAAAATTATCCGATTTCCCCTTCCCCCCTTCACACGCACATATTATGAAACAAAAATCTATATATGTAATCATAAAGAAGAGCTGTGTATGAATGAATTGACGTACAGCCCGGGAAAAGCCGGGCCTTACAGCTGTATTTTATAAAATCTACAGTGTACAGTAAAACTTGGAAAAGTGACCACCTGTTTATGTTGACCACTTTTTAGGGTATTGTTTTTTCTAGTGTACATTTCCTTCATAAAAATTCTCTGTATAGTGACCCTGCAGTGACCACCTGTCTATTGTGTACAGTGACCAGTGTGTGTTGTCTTTTTTTTCAATTTTTACATTGCCAATGTACCTTATAAAGTGACCAGATAACAGATGAGTCACGTTACATCTTGCTTTTACCCTCGGACATTATGATTCTGTACTTTTTTGGTTTTGTGTTTTTTTACTACGTGTATTACAGTTTACACGTACAAGTGCAGTGTATATGTTCATTATTTTAATTTAATTCAGGCATTATTTGTATTGTGACCACCTTTGTACAGTGACCAATATAGCATTTATTTTTGGTGGTCACTCTTAACAGGTTTTACTGTACCTCCCTAGCCTGAAATTTGGCAAACATGTCCATCATAGAAGTACGTCATGATTGCCCAATTTCAGGGGGAACATACCAAAACTTCATAGTGAAGGCCGATTCGAAGCTTGTCAATGCCGGATTGAAAAGTTGAATTTAGGTGAGTTTTTTAAAACTTAGACATTTCATCTGTTCAATTCCACAAACTTGTTCAGGAAATCATTTCTGTTCCATCGAAACCATTCCGAAATACAAGAAAAAGACTGAAGGAGCCTGCATTATTACCTTGAAAATAACGAATTTCTCATATTTGATGAGAACACTTATTAGGGTGCTCAGACAAAAGCTTTACGATTGTCACTTATGACAGTCGTTACGTCACATGAGTAAATTTGACACGCTAATTGGTTTAAAAAAATGGACTCAAGGTAACCGCATTTTTTAAACCAATTAATGAATTCCTGTTGCACACGTGACTTCACGGCTGTAAAAAGTGATACTTGGTAGCTTGTCTGAGTATCCATATTGTTTGCTTGTTCGCCATGGACTGATTTCAGTTCTGTCAAAACCATTCCGAAAGAAAATAAAGACTAAACGAGCCTGCATTACTACATTAAAAATAACGAATTTCACGCATATGGAAGAACGCTTATTAGGGTGCTCAGACAGAAGCCTTACGATTGTTTCTTTTGGCAGTCGGGACGTCACGTGCGCAAATTCGACGCGCTAATTGGTTTTAAAAATGCATTGAAGTTAATAGCAGTTGCTCAACCAATTAATGAAATCCTTTTGCACACGTGACTTCACGACTGGAAAAAGTGCCATCTGTAACGCTTGTCTGAGTACCCCCATTTTTGGCTTTTAAGGTATTTTATTAACATTTTTCCATATTGAATGGTAGTTATGTTTTGGCACGCGAACATAATTCCTTAGATTAAATGATAGAGTTTCTTTCTATTATGTCAGAAACTTGTGCTCCTGTCATGTCATGTAATAACTATCCAAGAAGATCTGGTGATGCATTATTTTAAAATAGTAAAAATGCATCAATTCGCAGTTCGCCTTTTTTAATATGCAGATTTTAAGCATGCAGTTTTCATTATCAGTTCACGACATGGCCAGTCCACAATTTTGATGAAGTTGCACTCCATCCCAAGCTGCTTCTCTTCATGACAAGTCAAAAATCCGCAGCTCTTCCTCCTTGTCTATGACGTCATAAGTAATTTGTTTAGAAATGTTTAACGATGCATGAAGGCAACTCAAGGGCGAAATTGCTAGTTAACGTAACAGTATTTACCAAGTTAGTTTAGCAGACTTGTGTTCTTTGATTACATCTACATGTAGATAATGGCCGATTTGGGGACTTGGCAAACATTATTACCATGTAACATAACAGCGCTTTGATGATCGAATGACAGACATGACGTAACACACTGCCAGTTATAGAAATTTCAAGTTCCTAAAATATCAGTATAAATCTACGTCCACACCGAAGGAGACAGAGGCACTTCTCTTGCTGATAATGGCATTTCTTTCTGGAAGCAAACTTATTTTGGAACATATACGGTATGTTTATGTTTCCATAAACAAGTGCCAACAGTTATCAACAAGAATTTCCTTTATGTTTCTTCCAGTAACTAAAACCTCCTATTCTTCATGTTTCTCCAGAACCATCCACAACAGCACGCTGAACCTATTCACAAACAGTTAAAAGTCCCGCAGGACTGCCAGTTATACAAGTTTCATTTCCTCAAAAAATGTCACCTTAAATCAACGTCCACAGAGGACATTAGCAACAAGGAACATCTTGTTGCTAAATGTTTTTAGGAACAAAGAGAGAGTTAATGCACTAAGGGGTCACATCCCATTCTGGCATGCTTTGCGGTAAGTTGTCAGTTGCCGGTTGGACACCTATGTTACCGATACCTTCAGTAGGGGTGTCTTAATGCAATGTTATTGGGTTTGCGGGTCTAGGGTAGTGTCTGTAGGGCCTGTTTGCCATATAGTTTTGCAATTCTTTATAGTAGGCACATTCCTGGCTCTTGAATATAGTGGAGAAATGATTTCGTTGAAATTGTGGTGATTAAAACTTGTTGGAGGGTAATTTTTTGATTTTATTTCTGTGATGCAGTCAAGGAGCAGATGGGGCCAGATAGGTGTTCCCAGAAATACTGTAAGTGGCAATAGTTAACAACAAGAAGTTCCTTAATTTATGTCTTCTCCAGTAGCCAGAACCTGCAGCTCTCTAGTTTTTCCAGAACCAACCAAAACAGCACAATGAACCTATGCATAAACAGGTAAAGTCCAGCAGGACTGCCAGTTATATAAATTTCATGCTCCAAAAATATCAGTATAAATAAACGTCCACACTGGAGGAAACATAGAGGAATATCTTTCTGCTAAGGTTTCCAGAAACAAGGGGCAACAGTTATTAACAAGAAGTTCCTCTAAGTTTCCTCCAGTAAACAGAACCATTCTAAAAATTTCGATAAAAAACTACGTCCACACTAGAAGAAACAGAAGAACAACGTTTTGCTAAACGTTTCCAGAAACAAATGGCAACAGTTATCAACAAGAGGGTTCCTCTATATTTCCTCCAGTTATCCAGTTTCTCCATTTCCATTCCTAAAAATTTAGGAACAAATCTACGTCCACACTAGAGGAAACGTATAAGAAGATGTTGCTGCTAAACGTTTCCAGAAACAAGTGACCACAGTTATTAACCAGAAGTTCCTCTGTGTCTCTTCCAGTAACCAGAACCTGCAGTTCTCCAGTTTCTCCAGAACCATCTAAAACAGCACAATAAACCGGTTCATAAACAGATAAAGTCCAACAGGGCTGCCAGTTATATAAATACGTACATGTTCCTAGAAATATCAGAATAAAACTACGTCCACACTGGAGGAAACGTAGAGGAACATTTGTTGCTAAATGTTTCAGAAACCAATGATTAGCAACACGAGAAGTAGTTCCTCCATGTTTCCTCCAGCGCGCAGCGTGGGCGAAGCTTACCATCCACAGAACCTGTTCATGAACGACAGAGGTTTTGTCCATCAGGACAAAAATAGCTAAAATCCAGCAAAGTTGAACAATGGAACGTGTTTTTGCAGTGGAATTGCAGTGTTTCGACCATAATTTCACGAATTTTCATCCTTTTTTTCCCACAACTAAAAATAGCTCTCCAAGATCCAAACCGAGCTAATCAGGGCCCATGCAGTTGTGGTGAACAAAAATAAATTCAAAATCCACCATTCACGATCAAAAGTCCCCAGCCCACGCTGCCTAAGTGTGGGTCTAGAAGTTATCCAAAACTACTACGGTAGATTATTTTTCGAAAAATTGCAGCTTATTCCCAGCTTGCCATGGATTTATTCAGCGGGTTCGAAACACTTCCTCGCATTTAATTAGCTATTTTTAGCCCTGGGATGAAAGAAATACGAAAAGTTCGACACAGGGAACGTAAATGTTGCGCCTTCTGCGGTGTCAAAACAAACACTCTGGATATTTTTGCCATGTAAATTCCCTCTTGTTTCAAAGGTTGTTCCATTCATCGTGCTGTTCTAACCTTTCCTTATGGCACCGGCTATAAATATCTCTTCCAATGGGGCATTAAACAAAAATTATAAATAGAAACGTACTGTATTGTACATCAGATAGGTGGGCCGCCATCGACAAGACTGCCGATTTAGTTTTATGTCTTACGAGAAATCCCTTTCTTGGAAAAATTAATTCTGGAAGCCTCCTTCCATATGCAAATCGAGGCTTTTCTAAAAAAAGAGGACATGACTTTGCATAAATTCATAAAATTATGGGAAGTGAGACTGGGCGAGCATTCCAGTACTATGAAACTTAATCATTCATAAACTCGATATATACACGTACATGTACTAGTATGGAATTCATAATTCCATACTCCATATGCAAAACAGTACTTTTGAACATTCATTCAAATTTAAGGATTATTTATACTGTAGGTGGGAACGTACCTTGAGGAAACTGAAACTTCCGAAACTGGAATGGAAACTAGCTTGCCAACTAGTGTACAGTAGCTTAGTGATAAGCGTCTGCAATATCACTAAACGACACTAGTTGGCAAGCGACTGGAATAAGCTTTAACGTGAATGTACCCTATGCCGGCTTTTTGATGAATTGGGAGTTACGTGAACTGAGTTTCCAGTTGAGGAAACATGTTCCATCTTTTATTTTAAATTATTACATGTATGCTCTTTTTGAAACAATGATGTTTCTGGGAATGAATGGAATGTTCAAAATGTTTAGCATTGGTGATTATACTGTAGTTGGAATTAAGATACAGAATTGAATTTTTTAATTACTACGAATGTTACAATCGAATATTCAAAATGCCAAACATTGGGGGCATACCGAATGGAATGTTCAAAATGTTTAGCACCGAGGATTATACTGTATTTCGAATTAAGATACAGAATGGAATTTTTAAATTGATTTGTATCTTCTTTTTAGACACAAATCTACATGTATATTTTAAATACATAATTCAAGAATTTAAAGTTTTTGATTGGTTGCCTTGAAACCAACTGGTGTTCATTTTTTTTTAGAATTGGGGGTATGTTGCAATCAAATGTTCAAAATGTTTAACATTGGGAAATTCGAATTAAGCTACAGAATGGAATTTAACTTAATCTGCGTCTTATTTTTCGAAACAATTCTTGATTTTTTAATAAAATGAGGATCTTGGATTTGCCTTAAAACCAACAGTTGTTCAAAGGTTTTAGCATTGGGGATTACAGTATGCTGTAATTCAATTTTAAGATATACAGATCAATAGAACGCATGTTTTTCTTTTTATAAAAATTGAACTTTAAGATTTCCCATCAGTAACCTTTATTGATTCATGATAAAATGGCCTAAACGTTTTGAGTAACATTCATGTCTGATCTAAAATTCTTCCATTTCCAGACATTTTAAATGTCCAGCACATTCCATGATGATTTAGGCGCAAAATGGCGCTTAGAGGTACTTATGTGTTTCTCTTTGGCAATGAGAAACATTTCAAGTTCAAAATTCCATTTACCGTACGGCGCAATCCGAACTACTAATAAATATACATGTAGGTATACGAGATTTATTATTAAAAGGTCTAGTATTAATTTTTAGGATGCCTGTTTCGAAATTTTTAGGAAATTTTCTAAGAAATTTAATGACGAAATACGAGAATCTACATTTTATGAGATTCGCAAGTTACGGTGTATATCAACAATCGAAGTTGATTTATTTTCAGGTAAACATTTATCCCACTTGTAGTTCGCAAAGATAATTCCAACATCCTGGCATTTCTGGAATACGTTTAATAATTTATCAAAAATCCTATTAAGTGCCTTATTTCAGCGATGAACGCATTAGACGAACTAAAATCGGCTGCAGATGCAGCAGAAACTGGTACAAATAACCTAACGTGGTTAATACACTGTACTTGTATTTGAAACTGGATTCAGCCATGATATCAACCAGGATGTCCTGAATTACTTATAACGTGACAAGTGCACTTTAAAAAAATGGCATTGGCAAAGGTTCCAATTTTCAAAAAAAAAAAGCAAGGACATTTTTAGTGACACCTACAGCTGTAGGTGTGCATTGCATTGTACCAATTGATAAATTGGCAAACTAGTACACACATGCAGTATGTAACACTTTGTTCGGGTTCTTTTTTTTCCAAAAATGACCTACAATTTACTGTACATGTACATCAAGCACACATTTTCATAATTATCTGTTTTATTCTTCAAACTGTTCCCAATTTTGTATGTTAAATTAAGCTAACCAATGATTCAGTATCTAACCTTATGATCAGTATACAGTATCTCATGAAATTTTCCTGTATATCTCAAATAATAACAAATTTTAAAAGTAATGTACATGTATATTTCTCTAAATTCACCGAAATATTCTTTTAGTTGCATGCAAACTGAAGTTTCGCTGAATTTCTAGTTCATGTGCTCTCATTTCCATGCCAAAAATATTAGCCATTATTGTTATATTTTCAATTTTTCAATAAATGTACCTCTCAGCATTTTCCAAAAATCGTTTCATAAAAATGACCCTGATAAAATTCCGAAATTTTTCTTAAATGTCATAAACCGTATAAATCCCCAATACAATAAAACCTGGAAAAGTGACCACCTTTGAATGGCGACCACTTGTTTATGTTGACCACTTTTTAGTGTATTGTTTTTTCTAGTGTACATTTCCTTTATAAAAATTCTCTGTATAGTGAC
>JAQGBX010008734.1:0-10303 GCA_034698745.1 Megaphyllum sjaelandicum
TGTACTCCGAAAATGTGGAAATTTTTTGCACATTTCTACTCGGAAAATGAGCCTTGTAGAAGTATTAAATTTAAATCACCGTGACTGCGTTGAATTTCCCTGACTTTTTAAAAATAAACCATTCTTCCCTGACTTTTCCAGGTCATTCTTAATTTCCCTGACTTTTCCAGGTCTGTGGGAACCCTGTGAAATGACTTGTGACGTCACGTTGTCGCACAAAAATGATTTGTATTTTGGAAAAGGGATTCTCAACCTGGACCGCATTTAGAAAAGCACTTCACAGGGTTTCCTCCAAAAATTTTAATTTTCAACATCCCTAACTTTTCCAGGTTTTTAAACGAATTTCTCTGACCAAGGACAGTGTCGAAACTGTATACCGATGTAACTGTAATGTATTCTAATGTAATTTTGAACTTGTAATTGTAATTGTAAACTTAAAGGCCACATGCGCGACGAAACGTCGTTTTCAAACACAAGTTTTGGTTGTGTCTTGTTTTTTTTTGAATTTTTCAATATAATTCATTTTTCCATGACTTTTTCAAAATAAGTCATTCTTTCCTGAACTTTCCCATTCATTTTCAAGTTCCCTGACTTTTTCAGGTCTGGGGGAACCCTGCATGAACTTAAAACTCACCTGTTAAAAAATTTAACACCACATAATTTGCACGGAAACTCTCGCAGGCGCTTCTCCCCATCGTGGATAGCTGCATGCTCGTCCAATTTGATTTTCCGATTGGTGCGGAAAGGGCATTCTTGGCAAGAAAATTTTTTTACCCCATGTTGATCCTTTTCATGGGATACAAGACTGGCTTTTCTGGAAAATGAAGAACTGCAAATCGAACAAGTAAAAAGTTGCTCTCCCGTGTGAGCAATGAGATGAAAACGAAGTTTTGTGGCCGTAAAATGTTCTTGGCAAATTGGGCAAGTGTACAGTTTGGGTGTCCTTGCAGACTTGCCACGTAACGGAGGCTCAGTATTTTCAATCACAGGTTCATCTTTTTCGACATCTGTATCACCCAAAAAGATTGGCGTGCCAATGTGCTTGTCATCTAGTTCGATCGAGCCTTCATGTAGTTTTCCATCAGTTTCATGATGACCTTGCTCAGCATCTTTACTAGTTTCAACTACAACTTCATTCTCATCATCATCCATTACATGTACATAGATGCTATCTTCACAGTCGGTGCTGTTTATATAAATTCCATCATCAGTGTCTTTATTGGACTGGCCAGAAGAACAGCCTTCATTTTTCTTTTTTGTCTTTCTAACATCGGGCAACTGTCCTTTCTGCAGTTGTTTTTCTAATTCACTGGCCTCCACGACCTTCCTAGTTAAGGGAGCTGGTCTCAAATGCATAACTTCATGAAAAAGGACACCCGCTTTTGTTGCAGTACGAAATGCACAATACTTGCACGAGAATTCTGCTGCCGGTTTCAAATAACCTTTCTCAATGTCCATTGCATCTTTGGTGTTGCATTTATGTAGTCGACCTTTCATATGCGATTCCAACTTTGCCATGGAGCAAAATGCTAAAACGCATGGCTTACAATAGAATAGCTTAGCTGGATGCATCATTTTTAAATGGCTCTTCAAAGCTTCCTGGTTATCAAATTTCAGGCCACAATGAAAGCAACACAAATGCTTTAACTTTTCCTTATCAGGTGCAACTGAATTATCAGATAAAGCTTCATGATCAGAACTTTTCATGTCCATGCTCGCTTGCTTGGATTCATTAACTTTGTCAGGCTTAATGTTATTGGCACATTTTCTCTCACTAGGCCTATCAACCACAAATATAACGAATGGTTCTCCATTTTTGGAATTGCAGTTGTCATCAAATTTCACGAATGTAAGAGGACCAGGGCTTCCTTTTTCTTTCGAACAGGAAGCAGCAGCAGCATCTTCAGTGGACTGGATTTTCTGTATCTGAAGAATTGCATGCTGAGGCACATTGTCCACAGTTTTCATAAACTGTTGATCAACATTTTCATGACTGTCATTTGGAGATTTGCTGCTTGCATTTCGGACGTTCATTTCAAGTCTTCCTTTAACGCCACTTGCAGCACCTCTCTGATGGCCTTGTTTCAGGGGATCTTGAACGCTTAGCTTGCTGCTTGCACCTTGGACGTTCATTGCAAGTCTTTGTTTAACGGCATTTACACTTTTCTGATTTTCTTGCTTCATAAGATCTTGAAAGCTTAGCTTACTGCTTGCATCTTGGACGTTCATCTCAAGTCTTCGCTTAACGCCACCTACACTTTTCTGATGGTCTTGCTTCAGGAGATCTTGAAAGCTTAACTGGCTGCACGCATCTTGGACGATGACCTCAAGTCTTTGTTTAACGCCACTTCCACTTTTCTGATTGTTTGGCTTCGGGGAATCTTGAACGCTTAGCTTGCTGTTTGCATCTTGGACGTTCATCTCAAGTCTTCGTTTAATGCCACGTGAACTTTTCAGATGGCCTTGCTCCAGGTGAGCTTGAAAACTTAGCTTGGTTCTTCCAACAAACGGGCAAATTGCACAATAGAAGAGATAATTATCATGGTCAGTCTCCAGATTGTGACGATTTAGATCTTCTTTCTCGTCAAACGTCATTTGACAATCCTTGCAATGGATTTCCTCCGAATGCTTCCACTTTATGTGAAAAAGGAGTGCATGGTGCCTCTTGCATGCAAAATTGCATTTTGAGCAAACAAAATCATCAGTCCCCGACAATATTATAGGACTTTGAGGCGATTTTCGTTTGTGTATGGCTTGATTTAAATGCTCCAGCAATTCTTCAATCGTCCAGCATCTGAAGTTGCAACTGGAGCACAACAACTGGCGGTACTGGCCCAGTTTCTTTCTATGAGCTTCACTTTCCTTTACGTAATGATTCGCCAAGTCCTCCAATTTGTTGAAGTAAAATGGACAAATAGAGCATTTGTAAGGCGCTAACGGCGCCAAATCTTCACTATGCATGAGTATAAGTTTCTCATGTATGGGATCTTTGCTGCTCGTGCGCCAGTGTTCGGTAGATGCGAGGTGATAGACAAGAGAGGTTCTGGATGCACACGTGAGTCCACACGGCTGGCACAAAAAGGGGTTTACCTTTGGTACTGGCAAATGAGTAATAGAAGTCTTGGACCTAGTTTGTAGTGGATAACTATTTGAAAATGATGGAACACCAGACTTTTGGCCAGGTGATGGAACACCAGACTTTTGGCCAGGAGATGGACCACCCATGTTCTTATCGATTTTTAAACGTTTAGTGCCATTGTTACGAGGTGAGCTTTCATGCCCGTTTTTCAATGTAACTTCTTGGATACTTGTTTCTAAATTGAATTCTTCCAAACCTATTTCAACTTCAACTGGCATTATTTCTTGCTGGTCTAGTTCATCTTGCATTAAAGTCGAACCAATTCCCGCTTCCGATTCTGCTAAATTCTCAGGTTTCTTGGGTGTTTTTTCCAGTTTCCTTAGCTTTGGACATTCCTTCAGCTTATGAAGCAAATATTTTGACAACCCAACAACGTTTGAAAGGCATTTCAAACATAGGTGCATATCAAACTCCCCTTCAAGAGGCCAATGGTCAGAAACGTTAGCAGTAGTCACAAATTCCGTGAAGCTATCATGGAAACCTAGCGAACATAAAAAGAAGGCACATGATAATATTTAATTTAAATTCAGTCATTTAAACCTAGTTTTGATGCATGCTGTTGGCTATACTGTCGAGCGCATCGCAGTGGCTCACATGCTATTGGATAATAAAGAAACACCTTCGCCATTCGAAAATAAACACTCCGTAGTAATGGAAAGTTTAGATTTTGAATGACAAAAATGCGGAAACGAAACCTATCTAACCTAGATCTGTATTTGCACGTTCCATATCCATCTTAGCTCTACAACTTCTTCTACCTTTGATTTCAGCCATTTTTTACAGTGCTGTCCTAGGGAGAATTGGTTAACTGGGTAGGGAAAACGTCATCATCACGCCAATGTTAGTCACGATTTTTCAAACGTTGCACAGGACAATATTTTGAAAAATTTACTAATGCCAATCAATGTGCTTGGAAATTTTACAAAAGTACGTAGCATCAAAAATGTTATGGCGAAATTCACTTGTCCACTCGGAGCACTCCAGTGTACACTCGGGCACTCCCGGAGTGGCCCTGGAGTACACTCGGAGTACCCAAGTGTACACTCGGGTGCTCCAAGTGGACAAGTCGATTTCGCCATTAGAAAATTTTACAAATCATTACTCGAAACAGGTGTCCTCAACAACCGTTAAAAATTTGTATTACGAACATAATACAATTTTGCACTTTTGTCCATAGAAACCTCTGCAAATTTGTTCTCTGAAACTGTTAAAAGATTTGCAAATTTGTCATTAGAAACTTTTCAAAATTTTGCAAATTTATCCTTTGAATAGGTTATAATTTTTGAAAATATATCCTAACAACGTTAAAGCATTAATTTTGGATTGTGACAACATTAAAACTTTGAATTTCCCTGACTTTTTCAAAATAAGTCATTCTTCCCTGACTTTTCCAGTTCTAGGGGTACCCCGATATACATGCATGAGCGCGTTACACATCTAAATGAAATGCATGTTGATTATAATTCACATATACATGATGTATAAAATTCTAATAAATTACATTTTCACTATTATATTAAATAATAAATATTCTGATATTTCATTTCATGAGGTATCCTGCAATAATTATGCATGTTAACCATGGAATCTTTATTATTCATGATATATTGAGATATTACTGGCCCATTAGCTTATTGTCCATTTAGCTAATTAACGCGTTCTCTTCAAAATTAAATGAAGTGGGCGACACGAATTTTCGAACGGCCAAAATTTCAACAAAGGGTCAATCTATGTTGCCTGACAAACTCACAAAGATGAACCATTTTTAAATTTACTAATCATACACTTTTTCAAACACTTTCCCATTCTACTTTTACGCACACACTCTCCTGCCCGACTATGCCTGCATAATCAATAATTTGATCATTCATTTTGTTCTCATTCCTGTTTGTATGCCGATCAAATAAAACAAAAACACTTTTCACGTTTATCAAGCAACCATTAAAACAATTTTTAATGCAGCTCAACGTTTTATCTAATTTTTGGAACATTGCCGACTAGATGCCAGAAAGTACAGGCATTAGTGTATGGGCATGTAGAAAATTACAGCTTCTCCATCCCTGTTCGTGCCATGTATCGTATGAAAGCTTTCAGTATCTTGGATGATCGTCACAGTCTGATCCTCGTTCTCAGACGTGGACGCATGCTCTATGGCATCAAAAGGAAAAATTATGGTGTTTTGTTGATACTCAGTTTGCTCCCCATCATCATCAGTATTCTCCTTTATCACAACCTCTTCCTGCTCATCACTCGTGATCACCTGCTCAACTGCTTGATCATTGGGAAACTCTATGGCATATATAGCTATTTGGTCATGGTCTTCAACGTTCAATGGTTCTTCAGCAGTAGCATTTTCTTGTTTGTAAATGACTGGGGCATCTTTATTCAAGAGCTGGTAAAGCTGAGAGTTATCATCTGATGCTTCATCATTTTTCGGTCTGTGAGCCCTCGCGTCAGAAGAATTAGCGCAGTGTCTTTTTGCCATTTTTGACGAAGGGTTGTCAGGCGCAGCCTTTCTTTTTGTAGATTCCATCAGGTACTCCACAGCAGTGCTGACTTCATTCTGTTCAGAAACGGTCTTCTCCACATGCTCCCCCAGAACGACGCGCAAAATTACATTGTTTCCATCATGGCATGCTTCGCCTTCACAAGCGTTATCATTTACATGTTTGCTACAGTCCTCCATTTCGCCATCTAAATTATAGTTATCTACTTTGGCTTGCAATTTAGAATGCAAGTGCTTGTACAAGTCTCGCTTTTCTGTGAGAGGAACGTAAGGAGCAGGTGTATTTATGGGGACTTTGATGTCATCCTTTTGATTATATATACCAGTGACCAGTGATGCAAAAGCAGGTGCTTCTGTGTCGAACTGCTTGGCAATACTTGGATGCTCAGCAATCGTATGATCTCTCATTTCATTTGCCGTATTACACCCAAACGAACAGTTTCGGCATGGATATACACTTAATCCGACATGCTTCTTGGACTTAAGCACGTGTTTACGGAGATTTTCCTGGTTGCTTGACGTGTAGTTGCAGTGCGGACACGAGTAAGGCTTGGTACAGGAATGGACGCGCATGTGGCGGCGCAGTTGGGCACTTCGAGAGCTTGAGTAACTGCAATAGTCACATTTGAATGGCTTGATCCCGTTGTGACACCTTTCGTGCTTCGTCAATTGGTGGCGTGATTTAGTCGAGTAACCACAGGTTTCACATAAGAAAGGCTTATCTCCTGTATGGACACGATTGTGGTACACCATCTCACTTGTAGTCCGAAATGCTTTATTGCAACCTGTTAAAAAAATATGCGTATGAATTTATATATATATGCTGGCCATTTCCAGTTGCGGTCCTTATGGATTAGGGACACATGGACGATGGCGTGGAAGCCATTTCAAGCAGAGATTGGCATTTATTAGTCGATTGGTCAATCAAAACTAACGACGAAATAAATTTCCGATAATTTTTGCTAACATTTGAAAATTTCCAAAAATTTTTGCAATTTGTCAACTGTTGAAAAATCTTCCTAACTGTCGATAAATTTGCAAATATTCTCGAACATTAGCAAAACTGTCAAACAATCTGCCAAACTGTCAAAAAATTCGCAAAATTATCGAAAAACTCGCAAAATTGTTAAAAATTAGCATTACTAAAACATGAAACTAAAAAATGTGCAAAACTGTCGAAAATAGGAAAAAATAGCCTTCCTTCGAGGCTATCAAGTCATCAATTTTAGTCATAATTGAAAAGTTTATTCCAGCAGGGTAGAAATAGTTATTTTAATTGAAAAAATGACCATTTTATTCGTCATTTTTAGCCATGATTGAAAATTTATTCGACAAATGCCCAACACTGATTTAAAGCAAAGAAAAATTTAACTTAATTTATAAAATAAATATTGCACTTTGTTAGGTATTCAATAGCTCAAGTGTTGCTCATATTAAGGAACCAAAATGGTTAACTGTTAAACGAGCTTATTTATCTAGAAGATTAAAGGATAAAATTCATTAATTTCAATTTCAACATACATACCTTCAAAAGGGCAAGCTACTCGTTTCCCTTTGTCCTCTAAATGAAGTTTCATATGAGATTGAAGGGCTGGGCTATTAAAAAATGAAACAAATCTTAACTAATTCAAAACATTTTAAGAATGGCTTAGAAGCAAACAGAAAGCGTGATTATCAAACCTTGTGTAAAATCCAGCCCCACAAATATCGCAGGTGTATTCTCGCACACGATCTTCGTGTATTACAATGTGTTCACTTAGTTTAGCTTTTCGGTTACTGCGATACGAGCAATGAGGACACACGTACCTCTTCTCCGCATGCTGGCTGCGTTGATGGGATGCCAGACTTCCCTTGAGGGCGAAGCTGGCTTGACATATAGAGCACACGTGAGGTTTTTCGCCAGTGTGAACATTCAAATGTTCGAGGAGATTTCGAGGTGAAAATCTTTTTTGGCAAATAGGGCAATTGAACGTTTTTTTTTTGCGCTTAACTGTCTTCTTTGATTTGTTAGTATTATTGTCTACAGTACTGCCGTCGCTTTCAATGTCCGCGACAACTACTTCCTCTTTCAGTGCGCCCAAATTTCCAACTTGATCCTCTTTCACACACAGAACCTCTTCCCGCACATCCATTTCTGCATCATCCAAGGCGCTAACAGCGTCTTCTGTTTTAGGGGGGTGGAGCAATTCATGAAATATAATTCCAGATTTCGACGGTGCGCGGTAGGAGCATTGACTGCAGGGAAACTCTTCTCCAGGTTTATAAAGTGCATCTGTTGTGCCACCCAAATCTTTTGTGTTGCAACGATGAATCATCCCCTTTACATGCAAGTCAAACTCAGACTTGAGAACAAATGTCGCACAACAAGGTTTACATTTGAATAATTTCTCTGAATGAAATTTCAGTAAATGAGTCTTCAGCTCTTTCGTATTAGCAACATTTTGGCAACAGTAAACACACATTTTAGAACGTTTCCGCTTAATCGGAACCTCATCGGAGTCTTCAGTCAAATCCTCTTGCTTAATAATAAAATCCTCATCCAGCTCATGTTCTTCTTCACCAGGAGAAGGAAGGTCTGCTTCATAGTACGTATGGTCCTTTGACGAAGCCCCACAATTTACTTGTATATCTAATCCTGGAGAATCTGGTACATCCTTGACTCCCGTTTCATTAGACTTCAAACTCATTTGTGGGGTAATGGCTTCATATGTTGCTACCACTAAATCACTGGCAGCTATTCGTTCTAAAATCTTCAACTTCTTTTTTGACAATGGCATAGGTTTGAGCATCAACCTTGCAGTGATATTATTACCCTCTTCTGAATCACTACCTTCCAGGGCATCATTGTCCTTCAATTCTTCATTTGACTTAGATTTATTCAATTCTTCCATGCTAGGCCTGCCCCTTAGCCGTTTCGCAGCAGACCCTTTGCATATACTCTTTGGATGCTCTCGGGCCAAGTGTGCAGCAATGCTATGCTTTAATTCCTCAACGAATGGACCAAAAGAGCAATCATTGCCCTTTATCACGTGTTCATTTAAAGAAGTGTGGTGGTCAAGCTCAGCTTCTGTCGAAAAGTTCATTCCACATTTTTCGCAATGGAGGTTTTTTGAGTGCTTCCACCTGATGTGTGAGAAGAGGGCTTGCTGTCTACCACATGCCCAATTGCATTTTGAACAGAAAAGTTCATTCGTGGCCGCTACCTCCACGGGACTACAGCAAGAGACACCTTGCTCATGGGCAACGTTATTCAAGTGTTTGCGCATCTCCTCGGTGGTCCAGCATTGATATTTGCAGAAGTTGCACACTAGCTTGCGATACTGACCAACTTTTGCTTTATGAATTTCATCTTCATTAACCCAATGGAGAACAAGTGTCTTCAAGTCATTGAAGTAAAATGCACAAATGGAACACCTAAAAGGTGCAAGAGGGGCCAAAGCTTCAGCATGGCTTAGAATGAGTTGTATATGCAAGGGATGGCTGCCGCTCTTCTTCCAGTGCTCGGCGGAAGACAAGTGGGTAACAAGCCCACTTTCTCTTGCAAAGGTGACATCACATGGTTCACATTTGCATGTGATTCCCCTTGCATAAGTCTTTTGGATACGTTTCTTTGTATATCCATTGCCTTGCATCTTTGCACCACCTGTCGATTCAGATAAATTTGGTGAAGAATGCCAGGATGCGGAATTTTCTGGTCGCATTCCAGGCTTCCATTTGCCGCCTGTGTGACCACGAGGCGGGAAATCATCTTCATCAAAATCATCATCCTCCTCGAATTCACCATCCTCATCTTCTCCTCCGATACACATAAAATCAGCAGCTTTCCTCTCTAATTTGCAATCCTTTTTAGAGGAAGCGGGGCCATCATCTACGCCATTTCCAACAAGTTCTTCAGCAGGCAAGCTTTCTAATTCTGCCCTTTTTGGGTCTTCCTCATCCTGGCACTGACTAGCTTTCTTTCCCACTACTCTGCTACTCTTCAATTCCAGTGAAAGAAAAAAGTCGTCAGATTTTAGTTGGCATGAGGAATCGCTTGAAACCAGTGTTGGCATGTTTACTTGGGATGAAGGGTTTGTCGGTTCTTCAGTGGTTGCGCTTATTTTATCCTGACTGCCAGATTTTATTAGCAGACTTGGGCAGCCTGCTCGCTTGTGAGTCACATAGTTATCCAAACCAATAATCGTTTTCTGACATTTCAAACAAATGTGGGTATCCAGCTCTTCTTCGACATCCATTCCAAGTTCCCAGTTCGTTCCACTGATGAAGACAAGTAATCGGATGAATTAACCGACCATGAACTCTTGCGGCATAATTAACCTACATGCAAATAAAATGACGGTAATTAAGTTCTCCAATTACAACAATGTTCATTTCATGTTTTGATTCGATCCAATTAAGGAACAATAAGAACAGAAAATAAACTGCAATTTTGAGGATGCTCAAAATGGTGAGTTCATAAAACAAGGTTGATCATATAGGAGAGCTCCAACAGAGTCAAGCACAATCGAGCGATTAGACACACATATGAAAATGTGCTTGTTTTTGCTCAAGTTTTGCTCAAATTTTATTCAAAATTTCAAAAAATAAAAAATGTGGCTTAGAGGTTAGCATCCTCGTCTTGCATTCGGTAGACTCAGGTTCGATTCCCGGGTCGGCTA
>JAQGBX010008735.1:0-10303 GCA_034698745.1 Megaphyllum sjaelandicum
AAAACGGGCTTGACCCCCCTACCATATGGCATTCAATTGCTGACTGTAGGGTACTGAGTTGAATTGAATTGAATTTAGAAGGTGCCTAAGTCAATCAAACACGGTTTCATAACTATAGCCTTTTCAAGGTGATGACGTGATTGACAGGCAATTGTAAAGTTATCCAATCCCTGATGTGCGTTGATATGGATTGACTTAATAACGGTACCCACGTTTATTTGCAGAATAAAATGCCCTGAGTTTCTAAGTTTTTTCATTGCATTTATGATTCATTCGATAACCATGAATATAGAAAGAGGTCACTTCATAGTGTAATCTGATTTCAATTATCTAACCTGTTTATTCATAACGGAATGGTACAAAAGTGAAATTATTAAAATTTGTAAACATAGAAAAATAACGATAACGTCGTCGGGAAAGCGTGATAAATGTTTATAAAAACACTTCTGAAAAGAATTGTTAAATGGTGCAAAATTCCATTTCCGATGAACGTGGAAAATGATAAACAACATGAAGTGGGTAAAACGTGTAGTATATTTGAAATATTAATTCTGGAAACCGTTGAAGTTTTTCGATTCAGGAGATATTTGATCAAAGTACAGTTCACCAATATTAGAGATTCAGTTCCCTCAATTACTCGATAGTCGAACTTTCTTTGATACATAAATATGACACCAAAATTTTTAAAGCTCCCTGCCTTTTCTAGGTTTATCCTTGACCTGTTAAATGTCCCTCACTGGTTAAGTACAGTGTATTTCCTAGTTGTTATTATTTTCCTAGTTGTCATATTTGTCCTCGATTGCTTTCCCTGCATCTTCCTGTAATATAAGCGCAAATGACGTGTGCTGAATCGAAATCGTAACCTTCAAAATGTACGGTATCACCTTTTCTAATTAGCGATTAAAATGTGAAACATCTATTAAACTCCAGCTATGCCTAGACATTCCGTTAATTTTTGAGGTAATTGAGACGTTGATGTTGATGGTATTAACAGCAACGTAAACTCCAGGTACTTCCGGTGATCGAAACAATCTAGAAAAGCAATGATGATAAATGTTGTATTATCAAAAAATCTAATATAGGATTATACTTTTCCTGATGTTCGATTATTGCCACCCTTAGGTACGTTCAATTACCGTTTGCAAAACAGGCAAGTGGAAATTATAATTCTTTTTCTTTTTTTTTAAAAATAAGTACATGTAAGGGAAAGAGGTGTAAATGTAACTAATTATTTCTGCGTATGTTAAGGTGGTTTTGTTATACTATCAAAGACAAGAGTTAATGATTAAAACGGCGTAAAGGATAGAATGTTAAATTCTTCGCAGCCAGTTATATATTTGCATATCTATAAGAAGAAGTTACGTTAAGGTGATTACTGGATAGATTATGTATCCGGATAATATTCTGATATTCTCTGATATATCTTTGTTGGTAGGCAGACCGTATTTCCAATATTTCTTCTAAGTCCACCTTTGAATTTGAAAAGGTACCATTGAGTCCTTCTTGTCTTATGAGCGGAAACTACCTGATCATAAGCAGGGTTTTGTGCACCAGTGCACCGCAAGTCATTCTTTACCAATTCTCTAACCTAAATACATTTGTTTAAAGGATAGGTTAACAACATATACGATTTTTGATAATTGTGCCATACCTGTATAATGTCATTGAAAAGATATTACCTCTCCGTTACTATTAGAGACGACAAATATGGAAGATGTTCGTTCGTCTTGAAGATTACGTTGACCCGCCTGTGATGAATTTGTAATGTATTAGAACAGAAGTACATGTAGTGTATGCAAAAGAACTAAGTTTAACACAGTAATGTAAAGTAATACAATGTCAAAGACGCAATGGGCGTCAGCTTTGCTAGTTGTTTTGATGCGTTATTCTTCACATGTGAAATACTTATAAATTGGGAGGCTCATAAATGCCAATGTCTCTGAAATTAAAATATATGATATGTAAAAAATTCACTTACGTCAAGTACATGATCTTGGTATGATGTTGAACTGCCTCGTGTTTCACATTGGATAATCTGTGAGAATGTTAAGAAGAATGAATGATGGAATTTTTGTGTATTCAATGCTATGTATGTATGATAATATGAAGTATTATAAGAACATGTACATTAGTTAGGCTATCCTGACAAGATGATGAGCCGCTTTGTTCTACACATTGGTTAACCTGCAGAAGTATGTTGTAGTGTTAATAAATATCTGAAACCTTACTTTAATATGGATTGAAATATGATTTCAATGTATTTAAATTACAGTATTGCAGGCATCATTGCAAGAAGGCGAGACACGTTTCTCTTGTAATGGGATTACCTGTGAAGCAGTTGTGTATTTTTAAGAAATAAATTTTTAAAAATTAAAGGTTATACAAGAACTGAAATAAAGTAATGAAAATTAATATACATTAGGGATGCCATCTATGCCGAAAGTTTGTAAGCCTTCTTGTTCGCTTTGGAGCTCCTATAAAGAAAATTGAACGAGTTAGGATAAAGTTGATAAATGCAAAGTAAATTAAGATATGAGATATATGTTACGATTTCATTGACTCCAATCCCGAATGCGTCATCTAAAGTAGTTAAAGTGCCATCTGAAAAACGTTGATCGAACTTCAGAAGATATCAATTGAGTCAATTGCTACAGGAGAACTTATTAG
The DNA here is from genome assembly GCA_034698745.1 of Megaphyllum sjaelandicum. Classification (NCBI taxonomy): domain Eukaryota; kingdom Metazoa; phylum Arthropoda; class Diplopoda; order Julida; family Julidae; genus Megaphyllum; species Megaphyllum sjaelandicum. The sequence continues at coordinate 2,668 of JAQGBX010008735.1, forward strand.
TTCTTTTCTAAAGTAATTGTTACAATGATTTTACCAGTTCATCGCCCTCATAAAGATCCTCCACTCTAATGCCCTGATATTAAAGAAGAAAAAGTTATTTTAGTACAGTGAAATTAATAGGAAGTTTGTTATGAAAAGTTCTGAAAGGAAAGCAGAGGAAGCATTCTAACGTCATTTTCCGTATCATGGTCCAAGTATGGCTTCATTTGAGAGATGTGCACGATATTCTTTAAAGTGATGTTATTTTGCGACAAGTAAACTCCTTTGGAAGTCAGTTTCTGTATGGTGAAAGGCCTGTGCCAGCGGTCTTTTAAGGACCCTGCCTTTTTGCCCACCCGGCGCATGTTTCTACGTAAGACCAGCTGACCTTCGACAAATGTGAATGATTTGTAATTTTTGATTCTACCAGCTGTGTAGCTTCCGGATAGAACTTCTTTGGCTATTAATGAATTTTGCTTGACACAACGGTACAATTCTTCAGCTTTTTCTAAAAGTTGTGCTATTTCTTCGTCGGTCGGATCTTCCATTGGGTCATATGGCTGGTTGATACCCATTTCCATTGCCAGGTTGTTCTCTCGGCAGTACATGATGGTATAAGGCGTAAAACGCGTACTTTTATCGTCGGGTGTTATTGAGGCTGTAGCCTGCTAGGTGCAAGTACTTGTCCGAATCATTTTTTTGAGGATTACACATTTTTCCAAGTCGTCTTTTAATAGATCCATTGCTTCTTTCAGCTTGACCGTTAGCTTGCGGGTGATTTGGGGACGTCCTACGATGACCGATTTCAAAACTTTTAAGTAAACTCTCCAGATGATAGTTGCAAAATTCGCTACCATTATCTGTTATGATATTGTGAGGAATTCCAAATGAGGTGATGAGGTGTAAAATGATGTCAACATTTTGTTGAGATGTTATGGGGAGAGTTCCCACAAGATTATTGACATGTTATCTACGATTCGTTAACATGGGCGCAGGGCGTGCCTTCACTTTATGGCGAATTCATTTGTTCCAAAAAATCTGCCTAATTGCAGGCTACAAGGTGAGTCGTATTATGTAAATCTACATATTCGGCAGTATTGCACGCAGCAAGCACAAATAGATTTTACAGATTTACTCCTCACCTTGTAGGTTGCACTAGTGCAGATTTTTGGCCCAATCAAATTCGCCATAAGGTAAAGGAACGCCCTGCGCCCTTGTTAACGAATAGTAGGTAACATGTCAATAACCTGTTATAATCTGCTGTGCAAATTTAGCGCATCACCTACATTTTTGCAGATAAATTTGTGAAATGGAATGGTGAATGGAGAGCAAATCTTGACTCATCCACAAAGAGAATTGATCTCCAGGCATCCCTATCCCAGTTTACATGTTCTTGGGAAAATCTTAGCCTGGCTTGTCTGTGAGCCCTGGTGAGAAGGGGGTCTGTAGCAGGTCGCCTGGAAGCATAGCCAGCTTCCAGCAGTCTTCTTCTAAGAGTTGAAGATGAAACTTGGACATTTCTGACGTCAGCAAGTTGCCCTATTAACTGATTACTGTTGTTAAAGAGATTTCTAACTGCAGCCAGTTGAAGATATGCCGTCTCTGGGTGTGGTGCTTCGTGGGCGCCCTTACCCTGGTCTTCTGCTGTGTCTACCAGTCTAACTTGGATAAGTGCTGCACCCATAGCCAGATCACTGGCATCAGTGTATATCTGAAACCCTTTTTAAAGTTAGGCTGTGCCAGTACAGGCGCGTTTCAAAGTCAATCTTTTAGTGTCAAATGCTCTGCAGCAGGCCTCAGCAAAGTTAAACTTCTTTGCCTTTTTTAGAAGCGCGAAGACAGGAGCATCAATATGTGAAAGTTTGGGAATAAACTTCCTAAACCAACGACACACAGACACGATCGACCACACTTCGTGTACGTTTATGTACGTTTATTTTCTCTGCATTAGGGCGAATGCCATCCTCAGAGATGCTGTGCCCCAAAAACTGTACATATGGAATTTTACCCGTTTGAACGAGAAACTATGAGCAATGATGAGTTTTAGGATTTTTTCAAGATCCTGCAGATGCTTTAAAAACACTTCTGCAGCAGTAATCAAGTCATCTTGATAGATGCGGTTAAGGACGTCCTGTAACTTCGACATCATGTGGTACACCACCCGTTGGCAGTGGGATGCTGAGTTCCTTGCCCCCATGGGCATCCTCGTGTAACAAAGGTTCCCCAATGGAGTGGAAGTCGAGAAATACTGCTGGCAATCTTCGTCAATTAGGATTTTTCAATAGCAGTTGGTAAGGTCAAACGTGGACATGTATCGTTTGCCTTTAATCTCCACCAGGATGTTGTCAAGCCTGGGAAGAGGATACGGATCTAAATCTGTGACACGATTTAATGCCCTAAAGTCCGTTACCATCCTCAAATCTGTCGTATTATCATTCTTTGCCACAAGGAAGGAAGGCGCAACCCATTCAGAAATGGACCTTTTTAGATATCCCTTGTCAATCATGGTTGTTAATTTATCCACTAACTGTGTATGACGTTTATGCGACAGGTTATAATGCTTGGTATAAGCTGACTTGGCATTTGGCATGAGTTGTATCCTGATTTTTTTTCGCATTGTTGGAGTTGTGCCTAGGCTGAATGATGACATCATCTTTGCGAATTTGGGCATTAGCAAGTTGCCGGTAAACTGTCAGTGAGAGATAAAGGACTAATAGAATGTAAAAATGTCAGAGTATTTATTAACATTGAGTACAGTAGAACCTCTTATATGAACTAATTGATACCTGTCAGCTAACTATTTGTGTTATATCATTTTAATGTGTTGAATAGGGCTATGAACAAATACGACCTTATTTTGGCCATGCTGGCAGTGTCAGCTGATTTTGGCAATGCTAAAATTTCGTCGCTGTAAATCTCGGAGAAGGTTCTGGGTGCGTCTGCTGCTTCATAAAAGCAACAATCAGGTACAATGAAATACCAAAGCCTAATTAATTTGTTTAAAACGGTTTCATTACATAAATAACATTGTGATTTCTATCAATGCAGAGGAATACAACTCACTTGTCAGTGAAATGCAGAGAATTGATCACCCGGCATTTTTTGAATGTTTCCGCACGCGACCAGCATTAATGGAAGAATTACTGGCTTTAGTCGGACCAGCTCTTCAAAAATGCAGTATTTGAGAGCCAGTGTCCCCTAAAGAACGTCTTGTCTTCACCCTTCGGTACCTTGCTACAGGAGATGAGCAGAAGACGATTGCTTGCAGTTACCGTTTAGGAAAGTCTACTGTTCATAGCATAATGAAAGAGACATGTGGGGTTCTATGGGACATCCTCCAGCCATTGCATATGGTTGCACCAACAGAAAATGGCTGAAAACCACTTGCAGAGGATTTCTGGAACTGTGGCAATTCACTAATTGTATAGGGGCCATTGACGATAAACATGTTCGCATCAGGGCACCGATGAATTCAGGATGAGAATATTACAACTATAAAGCCTTCTACAGTATGGTGTTAATGATGGTTGCTGATGCCAGATATGGTATAACATTTATGAGCTTTGAAGAAACTGGACGTAACCCATATAGTGGAATCTGGGCCCGTTGTCCAATTGAAAAAGTATTTAGAGAGAAAACTTTCCATGTACCTAAACCTGCAAGAGTTAGTGGAATGCTAAACGTAAAATCCGCAACTTCTAGACATGCGTCCTGTTTTGCCTTTTTTATTATAGGTGATGGTGCTTTTCCTTTGAAACCATTTCTAGGAAAACATCTCATAAAATTGCAACGGGTCTTTAATTACCGTTTAAGTCGAGCACGATGTGTCGTAAAGAATGTATTTGGCATTCTTTCAGTTAGATGGAGATTTTATCTACGTACATTATTTGCCTCCCCTAAAATGGTGGATGTGATGGTAAAGGCATCTTGTGTGCTTCACAACTTCTTCAAAAATATGGAAAGCATTGCACCTTTGGAAACCCGGCAGTACATACCACGTGGATTTGCAGACCGAGAAGTAGATGGACAAGTGGTTTCCGAAGATTGGCGCAACGATACAGCTATCATTGCACCGGCTGAGCAGCCAATGCCTAGGTTAAGTGGCAATAATTATTCAGTAGCCAGCAGTATACTTCGCGAAAACCTAGCTAATTTTTTGTTGACTGCTGATGGTGAGGTTCAATGGCAAGATGCGATGTATCCAATCCCTCTGTAAAACTTGAGATAATAAAACACAAAGAAAACTATTACCAATTGTACATTTTTATTCACATTTTAATCGCTTTCATGTTCTTTAAAACTAAATAATAGTTGACTCATGGCTTGCATCGCTTTGGATTGCAAGGAATGGGGCAAAGCTTCAATGGAAGCAGTCATAAAAGCAGAAAATGTTGAAATTTCTTTGCCTCATGATGTATTTGCACATTGACCTGGGAGCTTTTGTTCCAGGTCTGAAATCACGGTTGTTGCAGAACTGAGGACATTAGTCAGTTCCTTCTCCATGAAGTCAAACCTGCCTCTTTTTTTCGCTGGCCTCCTTATGCCAAGAGATACTTCATCATGTAATTCTATAAAGATATCAAAATGAAATTTAATACTTATGTGATGGTAGGTTAGACAAGAACATGAAATAATGCTTACCATTGTCAGCAGGCTCATTGATGCTATTGATATCATCGCAAAATGTATCTCTCCTGGTAGGTGTTGATTCACATTGGGCAGTTTGGGTCGAAGATGACGGCAGTGGCAAACTTGTCACATTTCCAACAGTTCTGAAATTCAATTACTCCCAATTAACTCAATTTGGAAATACAAATATTGTAAAATGAGAATTTTAAACTTACGGTCGCCTGATAATATAATCATTTAGGAACAAAAGTGAATCAAAATACCCCCACTTCACATCTTTAATGGGACCAGAACCGCTCGGTAGGTTTACAGGCAACTTTCGGCATATTCGATGAAAGCCGTTTCTAAGTGCTTTCCATGCACCCTCAAGTGTCTTTGTATATGAACAATTAGCAAGAAATAAAATAAGTGAACAAGATTAGGAAATTCTATTACATGTACATTATTTAGAAGACCCAACATATATACGATAACATCAAGATATACATGTATATAAAACATGCCTGTTGCTAGAAAATGTTTATACACGCATCCACTTCATTTTTAAAAAATAAGTGGACGTCAGTGGATGCGTGTGTAAACATTTTATTGTCAACAGTCAGGTTGCTAGGAAATATATATAAAACCTGACTGTTGACAATAAAATGTTTACACATGCATCCACTTCATTTTAAAAAAAATGCGTGGTGGTCAGTGGATGCGTGTGTAAACTTTATTGTGGTGCAGTACGTATGCACATGGTATGCATGACTTACCTGAAACAGCTATGCCCAGTTTTACCAAATCGTCCCTGACTTCTCGCCATGCTTGCTCCTTTTTTGTTCGATTTTTGAAGTCTTTTAGAGACATCATAAAGAATTGGTTTTTTTCTAACCAACTCTGTGTGGATTCATAGCCCAAAGTTTCCGCCATTTTTTTTTCATGTAGAAAATCCCAGAATGCAGTGCTTTTGAACCAGAACCAAGGACTAAGTTAAGAGCTGTATCCTAAATTGTCTCAGGCAGCTAGAACGGAAGTGTGACGCAGAAATGACGTAGAAAATCTTCATCTGCGCATGTGCCAAGCCTGTCCTAGTTCTATGTCCTTGCATTGTGAATAGGGCATAAGACGAGTTGGAGAGATTCTGACTTACATGCAGGGGAAGACCTTGTTTGAAAACCTAATAGCATAGAATTCTAACATTGGCACTTGGTTTCTTAGAGAAAGCATTGACACTTCTTCAAGGGGGTAAGATCCATCTTGTTATTTATAATCGAACAAAGGAACACTTCAGTATGCCCTTTTTGTGGCATGGTACAGGTGGGCGAACAACATATGTTAACGGATGTTCCTACGTTGTCTGTGATGGTGCTATTGAGGATTTTTCCTGAAACAACGATAGACCAGGCAATAGAAAAGGCCTTAAGGGTGAGGAATGCACAGCCCGTTTCTAACCGGGCAGTAGTATCGGATATTCTTGTACTTGTGATGGCCACTATTCAAAACTTGCTGTATGTGGAATACATTATAATGGCTTGACCCATGATGGTAGGAGACTTGTGTAAAAGGCTACTTCTTTAAATCTAGTGAGAAATTATTTCTCTGTAGAATGGAGAAAAGCTGGCTTTTTTACACCTTGTGGAGGAGGGTTGATGCCTTCCTAAATGGAGTCAGAGTAAGTGGTCGGATGATGTGAAACGCACCCTAATAGTTGGTGGAGAAGAGAGGATTGAACTGTGAATGTGTAAAGAGTTCAACCAGTTAGCCCAAAGTCATGTCTTGTGTTTTCTGGCTTCTGTCTTTGGAACCTGGAGGGGAGCCACAGGCAGCTGCATGGCGCCGGCAAAATATGGGCTCTCCGTGAGGTGAATGGCACTGATTTCTGGATCGGTTATCACAACTTAAGAATAATCAATACACTTCTTTCTGCGACATGTGACTGCTGACACTCGAGCTTGAGACCTGGTGAGGTTCCATGCTTGTGTGTAGGTTTTGCAGAGATTAGTATGAACAAGGTAGTCCTACTTGTTATAAAGTGCCTGATGCTCTCTCTCTCTTTATGGCTAACTAGGGTTGCGGCAAAATTTGGCTGCTCAGGTCTCCCAAGCAGGGAGTTATTTAGCCAGGAGTGGCTGTAGACTTTTGAGGAGGTAAGTGTAGAAAGCCAGCTCTTTCTTTGGAATCCGTTTTTGGCCTGCTAAGGGTTGATGTGGGTGATAAGCAGAGGTGGCCATACTTAATAATTAATGTTTTCCAATATCACAGCTTGGTGGATGACCCTTCAGTTTAAAGAATAACAAAATCCTCGGAAATATATGATGGGAATATTTGATGAATATTCATGTTGTCCATGTAACTCGGAGGGAGGGATACAGTTTATGGTTCAGACCACCCTAAAGCCATGGGACATACTAAATTCTGATCAGGGTGGCAAACAAGTCCTAAAAGTCCTAAAAAAGTCCTAAATGCCCTCAACCGAATGGAAGAATTGCTGGCGAATAGTAGTCAAATACTGCAGCTTTTTTAACTTTTTTCTTTCTGAATAAATTCAGTTTGTTTATGGGCCATTGTTGGCGGTCAATCAGGACCCCCTTTCCCCCTTTTCCCTCCACCTAAACTTTAAAAAAAATTTATTCGGAAAATTTGAAAAGTTTTGCAACTTTGTACTCGGAAAACGTCCATTTTCGACTCTGAAAAGGTTGAGAATTTTGCCAATTTGTCCTCAGAATCTGTTAGAAATTGTGCACTTTACAGTTTACACTTTACACTTTACAGTCCTGATGACTACATTAGGAGCTGTTGCATGTTTTACAAATCTGTACTCAAAAACTGTTGAAAATGTTCAAGATTTGTATTCTTAAGAAAACATAAAAAATGTTGCAATTTTGTTTTCAGTATATGTAATAATAATAATAATATAGACAAATACTAGGCAAAGCCAGGGGCTTGAAGCCGAAAAAAAATCTAGCGGTTGAATAAATGTTTATCCAGCCTGTTCTTGAAGGCATTAATGCTGGGACAGCCGTCCAACAGTGGTCCCGGCAAAGCA
>JAQGBX010008736.1:0-10302 GCA_034698745.1 Megaphyllum sjaelandicum
ACTTATGCCTCACCTTGTAGTTGGTTTTCCAGTGGCAAGCGACTGGAAAACAAGTCCAACGTGAACGCAGCCATATACAAGGATACAGACGCGTGACGTTTTCAAACAAATCGTAACCATTTTGTTTTCTGTTTTTTGCTGCATGGATCCACATCAACAATTTATTCTATTTACGCTGGCCACATTTTCATGATTTAGGTCGTGGATAACTTTTGTAATTGAAAACATTTTGTTGACCAGATGTTTGCAGTTTTGCTGTTGCCACTGCATGCACCCAGGTGTATAAGTGCAATATGCAGACCTGACCTAATCTGGCAAGTTTTCAAATAAACTTGTCTGGGTAATATTTTGCGTTATCTAAATAATCCTCGCACTATTTAACACTCGGCAAAATAGGTTTTATGCACGTTGTAGATGTTCGTCCATCAGCACAATAGACGAACATAAAGGTTTAGGCTAATGGCGCCCTCCTGCGAATGCTTTTTCTTGATATGTTTGAGACGGCCATGTTGACGATTTTTCAGACGTCGGCAATGCGCAGAATTTGGACCCCTGACAAAATGCATGCATATTTTTAAACCTGATCTTTAGTCTGTGTCAACAGAAATGTATCCTGTTGGCTTTTCAGGCGAATGACAGTGATAAACAAAAATATCAGGATGTGTTAGTTACATTAGTCTAATACATGTTGGGTTTATTTTATCATGATTTTCTATTAATAATGATGTTTAATACCATATATACCGTTGATTTTAACAATGGAAACTATTTCATTGCAGTAAAAGTCATATACTTTTATAGACTTTTGACTTACATGCAACTTGACAAATTATACTGCGGGCAATGAGCTACAGCGTAAATAACATTATTGATTTCAACGAGTAGATTATATTGACAGATTTGACGGATAGTCCCGGGAATAAATGAAAACTTTATACTATTAAGAAGGTTGATAAAGAACGTTTGCATCTGACAATGGCTGCGTTCACGTTGAGCTTGTTACCAGTCGCCGGAAAACCAGTGTCGCTTAGTGGTATCGCAGACGCTTACCATTAAGGGAAACTGGAAACACTTGAAAACCAGTGTCGCTTAGTGATAAGCGCCTGCAATAACACTAAGCGACACTGGTTCTCAAGCGACTGGAAACAAGTTCAGTGTGAACGCACCCAAAGACTTGATTTCCGCACTTGTTTATCGCATATTTATGAAGCAATAATCCCAGCCTTTAATAAGCAAGCTCAACATCATGTACTAAATTCTATCTGCAATAACACTTTCTGGATTATATATGTAATCTATAAAATATATAATACACAGTAGCAATTTGATTATTTGAGGCTGAAAGTTTTAATTTTGCCTATACTAACTCTGACTTAAGTAATTTGCGTTCTAGTTCAACGATGAGATAGGTCGTTAAACTCGTCTTTATTCACACCCTTTAAATCGTGTTTCAGCATCATTTCCCTTCTGCCATTTTTCTGGCTTAAAATGGTCGGAATATCCGAATTCCTAGATTATTTCAGTCTAAATTTAACCTGGATACGTGGGCTGATGCAGTTGCCGCCTAGAACAAACTACTTGTACTAGCACACGAGTATTTTGAGATCGTCAAGATGCTCTTGAAAGGGGAGAAAGGAGCAGACGAAAGGAGTTAAAAGGCAACCAAAAAAACTTATACAGGAAGCCCAGTCTGATTACGTTTCAGCTGCCAGACCAGAGTTTCAAATGACGTCACTGGAATTTTCTAGAGATGCCAGTTCAGGTTCAGCATCCAAAATTGAAAATGTCGACACGCCCTGCTTAAACTGGGTCGACACGTACATGTACGTTGAACCAGATTTCATTTCTTTATAGTAGTGCAGTTTCTCTTCATACTGTGTATCATGAATTTATCAAATGAAAATCATATGCAAATTACTAATTCAAAAATAAGTGAGATCGGAAATTATTTGGTAGAATGCATTTACGAACGTCTGGAGCAAGTTAAGCTAATTTTAAATATGCGACTTCATGGATTATGAAGTCTATAAAAATATCACAGACGTTTCTCTAAATTATAAATTACGCAGAATATGTACTCAACACTAGTATCATCTCAAACAATGTGGAAACTAAACTTTTCTCTAAATATTTCTCCGCCTTATTTGCCAGTCTTTCAGATGCAATACTTTTTTTTTCACAGTTTCCTAATAATTAAGCAAATAAGATTGTTTTCGAACTTACATTCAATAGGGTTACTGTATAAAAGCCAAACATATTTTCTATGCCATTCCCATGCATGGAAATCGATTTACAGATTAGTTCTAGTCTTCAACCAAAGGTATTTTAGAATTGCACTAACTTCACTAACGTTATTGTCGAAAAAACAGCTTAAAATGATATAGTTAGTATTAATTAACGTTAACTAACTAATCTTACTAATGTTATTGTCGAAAAAAAAAGGTTTAAAATTATTCGTTCAATCTCGTCATTTCTAACAATTCTATGAAAGTTAAATTTCTCTGAGGTTAACTTTGGCGCAATCTTGAAAATGTCAGCAATCTCGTTTTGTGAGTGCAATTGCACATACCAAATTCATGTCATAACAAGTATTTTAAAAAGACATTTTGACATGGTATCGCATCCCGATTCGGATCGGCAACTCTACATGCATGCATTCTCCAACGAAAACTTTTGAATTTGGGCTTTTTGAATGTTTGTTTTCTGCTTTCGGATCTTGAATTTTTGGAAACAAATTTTCTTGACCTGCAAATAATTGAACAAATGCACGTTTTTACCTCTCTGTCCTCATCACGGTAATCAATGGCATGATTATTGACATTCGGATCTCCCCCGATGTACGTCGTGGTCGTTTCAATGGTAGTTTCTCCACCACCATCGCTGTCCCTTTTTTTCGTTTTCTTCACTTTCTTAACTCGTTTCTCCTCAGTGGTCACCTCGAAGTTGACTAGACGCGACATTTTTCCTTTTTAATAAGTGTCTTTCTGCGCAGTAACGAGCTAAGCACACGGGGTTCTTGCAACCGACTCCTTCCCCTAACAAATCTCAACTTGATCTCCTATAAGACAGGCCTGGCCAACAAGTTGTAGCCTTTTTCACAAAATAGGTGCACTATGGTAATGAGCTAAAAAGGGGCGTGGAAACGAGCATCTGGGATTGCCCAGCTTCTTCCACGTCAAACTTTATTTTTAAACTGCTCCAAATGTGGCAACTTTTGAAAAACTAGCTCTCGGCTACACCAACGTTTCCAGTCGGAAGCGACATTTTTTACTCCTCGTCTTTTATACCTACGCCCACCTAAAATCGTTTTATCATTTATCACGAGTTCGACCGGCTACCCGGTTCTATTCACTCATCTCAAGTTTGTATTGTGCACTATAGTGTGCTTCTTAATAATGGGGTAGGATGGGGCAGTTGGATTAATCGTTGCTCGTGGCAACTCTTGCAAGAGGTGATGAAATTCTCGGAATATCATTCCATTCGTAAATTACTCTGTTTATCTCGTCGGGCAAAATTCCAGGAAATCATAATTTCATCTCTATCATTCCTGGTGTCTGGAAGCGATCGTGAACCCCGTTTATTAAACCCCCACATGCAGTTAAATGCGAATTTCACACAGAATGCAATTCGAATACAAGTACTCATAGTTTATTTCAGGGACATGTTTTCATCGTATTTATTTTGAGGCAATGTCGAGACGTTGTAAAATATTTCAATTTGAATTGTTACCGAAGTAATGTTGTTCCGGAAACCATCATTGCCATGTATTGTCATGAAAGTGATTGTAAACATCGACTGAACCTGTTCTAATAGGGTCAATCTGTAAAAGTAAGGATATCTGATGAGGACAACGTATGGCCTCAAACCACTACCCTCGATGGTATTGATGGAAAAACATCACAATTTGGTACAAAAATGGAGCAGAAAATCTGCCCATTATAAATGAATGTATCTTATATAGTGAATATTTCACTGCACGATTTTATTATCACCCAATCCGAGAGTATTTAAATGACTAGAGAATGTTCCTGGTTTGCATTACTGCTAAAACAGTAAAACGATTTAAGCTATGCCTGTTTGCTCGCTTTCAAGGGGCAAAATAATTGTATGGGACGCCAAACCGTCCAAATAATTTGATTTTAGCGCTCATGTATTCCTTGTAGGTATATTTTTTTATTCATTGGCATGGTTGAAGTAAGTTTTCAGACGTTTTCAATCAAAATGGCAATGACGTAATGACGTGTAAACAATACAACTTTCAAGCAATGGCTGGAAGCAGTTAAGAAATGGTTGATCGTGCCCTAATGACGTCTTTGCTTTGTTTCGTTTTTTACATGTCTGTCTAACTGTATAGTGCTGCCAAATCATAAATTGAGCATTTTAAGAATGAACATAATTTAATCGAAAGTCACCATCAGAAAATTGAACTTAGAAATTCAACTTAGAAATCGTCTTTTCCCTCTTAAAAAATGTAGGGTAATTTAAACAGATGGAGTTGCATAGTCGTATGGTTAACACTACTCTGAAATTAACCGGAAAGTTATCAAGTGGTGATACTTGCGTAAATCTGCGCGTGACAAGGTGAATGAGCCAGCGCTTATATTGAGAAAACATGAAAAAAAATATCATGAAAATAAAGCCTAGCATTAAGGGTCATTGGTACTTCGGTTCGTTTTATCGTTTATTGCCCATTTATTTGGCATAACGTCTGAATAGTTATTGCCCGTATAATAAACTGCTGGACAAACCCTAACAATCCTATGTGGGCGAAAACGAAAGTGATTCGATTGATACAGGGTGACTTTGTAATTTTTTCCAAGCTGCTGTCTATCCCCAGTAATAGTAACTAATAAAATTACACGAAATTCCATCATTTTTTAAACGTATTACACCATTCGTATGTAGGAACAATTTATTTCATTCATATGGGAGAAATACACATTTTTTTCTAAAACCGCACCCCAGAATTATGCTAGCACACTGTAAAATGCTGAAACTAATTCAAGTAATTTTCGGCTGGATTTTATGACCTAGGAGTGTAACTCGTGCCTAACTTGCCAGAATATGATGAGAAGCTATAGTAGTCTGCGAGGCAAATAAATTCTAAATTATGTATGACCAATATATGCGAAATTGGCTAGAGTGCATAATACCCGTGTATATAGTGAGCAGTTTCGTCCTATTTATAGCGCAGTTGCTCGGTAGGAAAAACGGATGTTGGTATAGGAACTGAGAAAGTTATTTTCACGCAACTTTTCTCTCAATGACTAACGCAAATTCTTGCGGGGGAACTCCCATACGATGTAACATCGGGTCGGAAGTGGGTCCGTTTTCTAGCGTCAGTTTTGTCCTGTAATGGCAAACTCTTGAGGTCATTGATTCCCTGAAACGGTTTCACGCTGCTGAAAATATGCAAAGCCAATGAAACTCAATCTCGATATATTCGAACGAAAAATACGCGATTCCGGTGATTCCCGACCGAATTCTTCTTGGAAACGAGACATTTTTGGTTTTACCCAAATCTGTCATCCGTCAGAAGGAAATAATATTCCTTCCAAGTTTGTTGGCAACTAAGCGCTGAGGATGAATTCCTGGGTCTGAGTAATCCAATTGATAAGTTCAGCCCAAATACAGCGCCGACAATTTGTTTAAAAGTTGACTTTGAAAAAAAAATTATACTCGACAAGTTGTGACGTAACTGAATTTTTAATTACTATGTAAGGAGCCTGATGGGATTACTCCACAACAGTTTGATTTTTCCAAGACATTCGTTAAAAGCAATCGGCAATTAAACCATCTAATCGTATAAACTTGTTTTCGTAAATAATCGCTCCAATTTAAAGTGGTAAAACATCTTTGCCAATTATTAACTTCGTACATGTGTATGTTTTGTGCAGGAAGATAAATTGAAGACTTTATAAAACATGGCTTTGGACATGAACATATGTTATAAGAATAATACTTGAAAAATGACAATAACACTGCGGTAATACGTGATAATACTGATAATGAGTTTCAACTGAAACTGAGGAGCCCAAAAAAATTCAGGAAGCTGCAAGTTGTTCAGTAGGTCATTACTTAATCGATACAAATTAGCAAATGTGTACAGAATTTTAAAATTATGCAAAAATTATGCAAAATTTTGCAATCAAGATTTTGCATAATTTTATAATTCTGTACACATTTGCTAATTTGTATCGATTAAGTAATGACCTACTGAACAACTTGCATCTTCCAGGATCTGTTTTCCTGTACATCTGAAATACTATAACATACATGTACGTGAACGTCAGAGTATTTGGTGGTATGTAAAGTTTCCTAAATTCGCCCCTTTGTCTTATCACCTTCAGCTAAGGCGAATTAGCAAATGCTAATTATAGAGTGTAGAATGAATTCACGAAATGATAGAGGGCACCAAAGTTCACAATCGGCGTGATACCTTTGTTTGCAAATCCGGGCATCGGGTGTCCATTGCAAAATTGGTATCGGACGTTGAAGACTTAGTATGGACTTGAGTGTTTTTAAATTGTGAACAATCGCGCCTTCGTCATCGCAATGGGATCGGGGTCAACTGAAAAGGTTCTACTGTATAGGCGAAAGTGTTTGCCGAGGGCGGGGATGAAAACGGTTGTTGAGACGCATTTTATTTATAAAATAACGAGAAAGAGCAGCTGAAGGGCTAACGAAAAAGTGGAGAAAATGCATTTGGAAAATTCTTCAGGTCGAAGACGGAGGGAGGAGAAGAGACTTGTCGTCCCGTAGGAGGATGGTGCATCGGTAATCGGGAACAGGGCTTTTGCACTCGGCACTCTTCAGCGTTCAATTTCTGGAGCCTTACTCCTTATAAGGGGTGAAACACGTCCTATCAGCTCGGATAACAGGGCTTGCATTAAAGACGAACGGAAAATGATGGTGAAGCTGTGAGGGGGTGGGGGCACGCCAAATATGCTCGCAAAAAATCAGAGAAAGACAAGAGACCCACTCCCGAAGTGCGAGCGTACAAGCGGAGGCGAAAATAATGGCCAAGCTGATTTTACCATATTGTTGAGCATACTTTTGAATGTGAAACTAGATGTGGAAGTAAAAACTTTTGCTTAGAACTTTATGAATGTTAATATTTCAACCACCTGGATGTTCGTGGCAACATAATTAACGCATTCGAGACTGTGTTATGTCACAACAATGTACCTCGTTAATTAAAGATCTAGCAGCATTTAATAGTAGGCCTAATCCAGGCATCTGTGTTGCCCCCTGCGCCCTTAAGCCACCATCAACCAACCTAATCCAGGCATTTTAGATTGGCAAATATAATTAGCATACATGGAATCCTTTTTAGGAGGATCTGTACACTCTCTATGGGGATTACGACGAACATTGTTTTAATTATAAAATGAAATATTTTCAATCATGTTTTTCTTAATCTAACGTAGATAAATAACTAGAAATTGAAACGTTCTTGTTTTTAAGTTTCCCTCGCGTACATTTATATTTATCAAAACTTCATTATTGTACAGATAGAGTACGCGATTTTGCGTGTATTGATATCTAGATGGAATTTTAATTTGTTTAAAATTTCAAATTCATGTGTGGAAAATTTATGAATATGAAATTTTCATATGCTACTTATTTGCCATCGTTATGTGCAGGCAAAAACTATTGAAAATATTTACCTTCATGCTTAAAACCAACTTTGAGGGTTCAATGACTTTATTATATTTGTGGGGGATTTTGTAATACATGTATATGTAATATGCCTCGAATAATCCGCCGTAAGGCATTTTCTAGAATATTCTCACTAATTTTATTAATACTCCTATAAAGTTCTGATTATTTATTATTCCCATTGTATAATGTCCTACGAAACTGTGGGATTCTTCGTAACCCAAATAAGTAAAAGATAAAAACATTGACAAATAGCAGTTTATATAATCGTGCAAAATGTTTTCTAGTTATATTCCATATTTTACTAAAATGTTTTTACTTATTTTATTAACTATTCCGAGTGTTCTAATTAATCCTCATTATCATTGTACTTTGCTACAAAACTTTTTGAATATTTTCTTCGGAATAAAAATAAATAGACAATGAGAACATTAAAAAAAATGGTCTGCAATAAGGCCAAACTTTCATTCACGAAAATTTATAAAGCTACTTTCTATGAGGACCAAATTATAGGTTTTTTGCGCTAATCCCACGCATTTGTAGTTTTTCAGTGATATAGCAGACGACGCATGGTTCTATCTTTAAAGCTCGTAAAAAAACGTAAAATTTAAAAATTTAATATTATATCACAAGGGAAAGATTGAGCAATCGTAGTTTACACAGATATCTGAACAAACGAGTAATTTGCATCGAAAATTATATAAAAAAATAGCACGTTAGGAAATGATTTAAAGTTTGCCCAAATTCTGAATAGGAAATGAAACATACCGGTATAAGCAAAATAAATGACAAAACAGAACGAGTGTACATGCACGTAACATTTCGTCCACGGTTTATGATGCTCATGTTGCATGTTTCGTTCTAACAAAACATTGTTTCCTATCACCCATTTTGGGTGACAGAAAAATTTAAATTGGCATCGGATTATGCCATTTAAAGTTTTGTTATTGCGAGGGCCGCTCATAAAGTTCCAAAATCTACCTCGGTTACACCATGCAGTCGCGAAATTTCTAGTGCCCCATTTAGCATTTCTCATCCTATAGATAAAGTGTGGCAAGGATCAACGATCTCCATTTTATTTGAGAGCGACTCGTATAACGTCGCACATCGTAGAAAAACAGGCAAAACGAGCATTTTGGGCTAAAAATAAATGCGCCAACCCTCGCGAAAAACGAGACACTTAAATATAGAGACGAAATGCGTACGCCACACTGGATGAGCGAGGACGGATGAGTCGGAAAATTTTCATTTTTCTAATCCACTTTTATTTGTTGTGCCCTAGCTGGTTACTGTATTTTGACTAACACAACATGCCAGATCGCAAGTGCAATTAGCCAGATCAGGTTAAAATGAAACATTTTCGCCACACTCATTTTATGAAATCATAATAACTGGAGCAAATTACCTTCTTTCGAAGAATCACCCACTTATTACTTAGTTTTCAGACTTCAAATACTAATTTTAACCAAACCCAATCTCTAATAAATCGCCTAAAGCTAAAATTTCAATATGGACGTCAACCACCTTGCGGCTTTTATTTTATTGTAATGCTATTCCCATTCAAGCACAGTTAAGCACATTCAAGCACAGTAAAACTTTTAAAGTAAGTAACTTTCTTACTTTAAAAGTTTTACTGTGCTACCACCCTAGGGCTGTAAAAATGAACCAATTGAAGACAAAAACGGTCGTTGACGCCATCTTGAAAACGTCACCGCTTTTCTCGTGTGTAATAATTATGGAGTGATTCGGACTGACTTTTTCCGTTTAATCACTTATTTTTCCATAAATTTTACAATGAATGTAATTTATTGCGATAAAGTAGCTAGAGCTCTCGTCCATTTCGTTTTTGACAGCTAAAAAGTAGAAATGACGTATGGCAATTTTATCTGCGCATGAGCAACGGCCATTTTTGTCTTTAATTGGTTAATTGTGAATAAAATTAAGCTGTGAAGACATTTTGGTTGGCAACATTTTTAATCAAACGTCGCGTCTATATGCTACTGCTTTTTTTTTTCATAGATAATCGTCGAAGTTGAATATATTGTCTAATTTTTTGTACATATTTCAGTATTTTTGAATTACTGGAGTCATCGTAAAATCATTTTATATCATGCAAGCAAGTACAGGCATCATATTTCAGAAATAGCCTACTTTAAAACGTCGCCATTTCAATAACATTAAAACAAAATATAAAATCAAGTGTTTATCATTCATCACATAATGCAAAAAATATAAGAAACTAGCTGGTCTGCCCGGCTATGCCCGGGCTGTACTTGACGATAAAACGAAGCGATCTCGTTTTGCCGTTACCTCCGCCACCCGTTTTTGAATGAAAGCGGTAAAAAACCAGATTTTTCTCGGGGGGAAATGTTTTGACAGTAGATGGCGCGACATATACTGTAGTGTCGGAAAAAAACCGGACCCTTCTCGAGAAATATGTTTTGATACTTTGCTTTATGACCCTTGGATTTCACCACGTCTTCAGCGCGGTACTGAGTCATCAAGAGCGAATCGAAAAGGGCGATTTGAAATGCCCATCCCCTCTACCCGCCCGACGAAAGTTTACTTATGGCGAATTCCACTTGTCATAAAAGTGTACACTCAGAGCACCCGAGTGTACACTCGGGCACTCCGAGTGTA